>BJFM01010289.1:64672-90448 GCA_016586285.1 Arothron firmamentum
AAAAAAAAAAAAAAAAAAAAAAACACTCACAGTGGGCAAATACACTCAGCAAATTCAGAGTTACCAACTAAGGAAACCCACCAGTCTGGGGATATAGTTTGATACTCAGATATGAAAGCCAGTCATAATGAAGGCGGGAATCCAACCCACACTCTTGATGCTGTGAGCATGACCGTGCTTCCACCCTCTGATGTTCTGCTGCTGTAGAAGTTTTCAGGGGTTTCATCCAGGGCGTCTGTAGCCAGCCCCACGCGGTAGGACAGAAAACCCGGTAGGACTGCGACCCTCGCGGACTGGTAGGACAATATACTCCCTGTGCAAATAGAAAATAAGAGGAAAACCTTAAGAAAAGAATCGGTTTTGGGTACCTGCAGGACCCGTATCCCTGTGCATTCCTGATTTACTATAGAAACAACAAGGCATCTTTTTGCTTCCTCGCTTGCAACCACTTTTTTTTTTTTTTTTCCTCTGCTTGTTTGGCTGGACAACAGAACAGAGACATCAGATGCGACTTGAGGAATGTCAGCAGAGTCCGGTGGCAAGGATGTTAGCCGACCTTGAAGAAACATTCCATTTGAGTGAGGCTACTTGCAGGCTGAAGCTCTGTTTCCTCCATGAGCATCACTTTCAGCCCTTAACCTAAAATACACCTTTTATTGTCTTTAGATGTCATCCTGTTCCCCTTTAATCACGCACAACTGTGAAAATCCCACCTCGCTGAATGTAAAACCACTCTGGTATCCTGAATTTGAGCAGGATATCACTGGATTCTTACTGAAGAACAGTCAAGGACAATCGATGCTTTCCACTGGATTATCCCTCTTCAGAAGAAGAAATGGAATGGTGAGAAATTCTTCAATAACACATCATCATCCCAACTGCGCCTACCTGGAAGTAGAGATTGCGAGAGCAAAGGAGTCATTGCTATGGAAACAAGCATTATGCTGACGAGCGAGCCAGACGGAAAGAGACCGAGAGAGAGAGCGATGCAGGGCATATTCAAAAGCAGAAACGACACAGCGGTGGACAGAATGTTCTCACTGATTGGTGGACAGCACACGGACAGAGTGCAGAGAGACCCTCGTTCCATTTTTACAGGTCCTACTTGGGAAAAAGTTAACAGACACGTACAGAAAGGATAAAAGCCTGGAGGGGTGAACGTCGTCTGCTCCAGTCGAGCAGTCCATCCTCAGGGAATGCTCTTCTTCCAGACTTTCACTTTTTCAAATATTTATGGGAATGTCAGAATTTCTTTGCCTTTTCTGTATGGAACATTCTGCAGAGTTACTCAGAACATATAGCACTGCAACCTGGCTGCATACGTCTCTCTCTCCCTCTCTCTCTCTCTCTCTCTCTTCCTCCCTCCGTGAGCCCCCGTGCGGCGTATCCTTTTCCTCGCCCATACTGAGCTGGAGCTCCAGGAAGGCCGCTGCCTGGCCAGCTCTACCTCTGCGGGTGCCAGAGGAGCCTTTTCGCACATCATTTCCAGCTCAGCCAGAGGTGGAACAGCAGCACAGCAGCTGCTGCCTCAGACAGGGCCGCTGTTACACACCCTGGCTGGAGTTTACGGCGCTCGTGTCATCTTCAGAGTCATCCAACCCCCTCCCCGGAGACCATCAGTGCCACTGGTTTTACACTTTATTTTCCACTGTCGCTTTCTTTCACAGTGCTTCAGTGTACTGATGCATTTCTATATCTAGCTTTTTTTATTGTATTTAATTTAATTGTATTTGCCCCCGTGTGATACGCCACATGGGGCCACATTACTTAATAATAATAATACTAAGTGTGTTTTGAAGTGGATATTATACATAATAAATGCATGTAAAAGCAAGGTAATAAACTTGTTATCATACTTGATTTATGAGCAATGATTATAATGGCAGTTTACATTATTTATACTGTATTTATTATACTTATACTGTATTTACTGCTGTTGATCATTTTTAAATTTGGGTTTTGAAAAGGTTTTAAAGGTTCAAGTTTCTACATTAAAAAAATAATAATCTCAAATTAGTTTTAAAATGTGCTGCTGTTCAATTCTGATTCCCAAGAGCTTTATACGATTATTATGAATATTGGCAGCAAAATATTTTATGTAACACAGGTGTGTCAAAAATGATGCTTCTGGGTAGTTTCCTAGAGGGGACTGACTCTCAGATGAAGCTTTTTTCAAAACCCTATCTATTAGGTGTGCAACAGCGTGACACCAGTTTAACTAACAACAAGCATATTCGTTTCTCGTTTGTTGCCTCTGTGGCCCCGTCAAAACAAAAAATATGACATCCTCGTAAGACGATTTGCGCGAGAATAACTGCGGTTTCCAGATTATTGGTGGAGCAAAGCGAGACTTGAGTGCATCGGGTGGATTACTGTATATCCGGCACAGCCAATATCACACATGGTTTGACTTTGGTATTAAGTAGGATGAGGTATCTATGGAGGGAGGTGGTGGACAGAGCACAGATAATCAGAGCTTGGAACAGCAACACAGGTCACGCTTTAGCCCGCGCAGAAGGAGGTGTTGGTGTTGCTAACCTTAGATATTCCATTTGCTGCTACATAAACACTAAAATGCTCTGCCGGCATGCAGAAGTTTAATGTGTTAGATTATAGTTCCTCAGTTAGCAACAGAGGTGTGATCATGGTGATCTGCAGCTTTTCAGTTTTTCACCGGTTTATCGCTTCACCTCGATCACCTTTGCTCAATCTGGGACAGAAAAAAAAATATATATATATTTTTCAGTTTGGACCTGGTGAAAACCTCCAGTTGCTGCGTGTGAGTTCACCCCACCTTACCTCGCATGTTATTTTTGGATTTAGCCGACATTATTGAGTCTTTTTCGACCATTCAGACAAGGTTTGCTGTTTTGACAGCAGACTAAGTGCCTCTACACCAGCTGAGTGTTTCAAAAGAGTTCAACGTGACTCTTGAAAGGCCTAAACTGAGGACCGTGGCAAGACTCTGGTGTGCTCCTGAGCTCAACACTAATGGCACACAGTGAACCCTCACTTATCGCAGTTACGTTCTGAAAATCCCCCCACGATAAACGAAATCCGCAAAATAGAAACCTGTTTGCTATTCAAATACATGTTAATGTTACCGCCTCATAATCCCTTATCGCGATCTTCATAAACGCACACAGCGCGGACGCAGCCGATAAATTGCCAGACGGCAGAAATCAGTCCGGACCGCGACGCACCGCACCCGGTGTGAACCCGCCTCACTCCGTAAAATACAGAACATTTTCTCATGGAGAAAATTTGCAAACGTGAATTTGGCAAGCTGTAAAGAGACGAGGCGCGGAGACTGTTCACGTTGGTCAGTCCCTTAGCCAATCAGGATGCGGAACGCAATGCACTGCTTAAAAAAAAAAGCATAAAATAAACTGCACTAAAAAAATCCGCGAAACAGCGAAGCCGCGAAAAGTGAACCGCGTTATGGCGAGGGTTCACCGTCCACCCGATATCCCGGTTATGGTTCACGTATTTATTTCATAGTTCTGGCTGTCCACCAGATAAAAGTGTTTTATGGCAGCAGTGTTGTGTGCGAATGTGTGCAGCTGCTCAGTATTCATCTGATTTTATTTGTGTTACCGGGTTGCAGACCTGACTCCGGCTGAGGTGGGTGGTGTCTCTTCTGTCTCCGCTCTCACTCGTCTCCAAAAGGTAATGAGAAGGCAGCAGGGAAGGTTTCCTTATGCAAATAAAGCCTTTTTTTTTTTCTCTCTCTCGGTTTCTGGAGAAATCGGACTCGAAGATTGCCATCACGATGGGACCCAGAACCGAGTCCTCCAAACTTACTTGGTGGCCACAGTAAGGTAATCGGAGAGAATGAGTTTAGCCGGCACAAGACGTTTGTCACCCAAACCGAATTAGGGCATCTCGATGGCATTCCTCCTCAGGCCAGGCTACACTGGTGGTGGCATAAATCACGCTGCTACCGAGCAATAAAAAAATGTCAGCTGTCGGACTGAGGACGCTCCGGCTGTGAACTTTTCTTTTCCTCTTTCTTGCTACACAAAGACGACATTTGAAAAGAACAGGGCCCTTAAAGCAAAAGCTGCAATCATCCTTGAAACACATTGGGCCATACCATAAAACTAGGATTGTCTGCCAGGGGCCAAAAGAAAAGGCGTGTTTATAAGTGCTTCTGTGCTACCAGCAGATTACATGGTAGTTAATAGCCTTTACTTGCTTTCATCTGCTATTCAAAGGATTTGCTGTATGAACAGAATCATTTGCTCTCTCTTTTCTAATGCAGCTGTTCAGTTTAGCGGGTAAAGAACACAGACTTAGGGCATATTCATTCACCTCGGTTTTCGAAAAGAGGCCAAATTCCAGGGGTTGCGCCATTTGTGTGATCCCCTCGTCTGCTTTTCTCCTCCAGCACTCTTCTATCTGTGCGTTCTGTCATTGCTAGCGAGAGGATGGCCCCAAATCCAATAAGATCTATCTGAGGCTCAAATCAGATTAGTTTAATCCACTGTAATACAGGAGTCAAACGTACTTCTGGACAATATCAAACGCTGGAATTGTGACAGAACTATGAAAACGTCAATAAAAATGTTCTGGTAAGAATAAAAGGGACCGGTATAAGGTATACCTGAGGAGAGGAGATGTAAAGTTTCAGCCACCACTTAACTAACTTTTAATCGGCTCTTTAATCAGCATTATTTGCTCCCACTGCCTGATTAACACAAGAAGATTGATGTCCACCCATACTAGTAAAGAGACATGCTCATTGATTTAGCTTAAAAAACAGTGATTGAAATAGAATGAATGAATGAATGTCTCCACAAAAATACACATTCCGCTGTGGAAGACTTCGATGCCATTTTAGAACTGAACGTACTGGAATTTGACCATGTGGTGTCACGTGATCCCAGAATATTTTGAGCTGGATCCACCAAACAGAAACGTTTCTGTTTCAGGGACAGGATTCGGAGGAGTGTGAGATAATTTTTCTCATCATTATGCCGATTTTAAATCCCTGTGAGGATACACCTCATTATACCCCGAGACTGCTCTGGTTATGAAATCACCCATGTAGAAAATTAACAGGATTTTTTACCTCCTTTTCTACAAGAAATACACAATGTGCTAATCTTATATTTGAAGTAAGCTCATATGTGGTTAAAATAACCTGTAATGTCTTCTCTTCTGGTTTGGGAAAGGAGGTAAATCTTTCATTCAGTTTCAGACAACAGAAACTCCACCTTCTTCATGCATCACTAAATTATGTGTACTGCTTGTTTAAAAGCTGGAAAATTTCATTTCGTCTACACACACTGGGCTTTGGCTCTGAGTTGGACGGGAGACGACAGGTAAAACTCCCACGTTCTAAGGCTGGGCTTCGAATGGAAGACCCCAGATCTCCGACCCACCTTTCCATCGGGTGTCAGCCTTTCAACCCCCCGTGCTTCACTGGCACTGTTTTAATTATCCCGTATTGCTGCCCCGGTTTGGTCCCCCTCTGCCTCCGCTTATCTCTCTCTGTGAAGCTTAATTTACCTTCAGTCCATCGACTTTGCACGACATATCTCACAAGTCCATTAAAATTATCCCCGTGTTTATTGAAAAGCTTGTAAAACCCCAGCTGACACTTCCGAACCTCAGCTAAACCTCAGCCTGCGATTGATGCTTTCAAGGTTTCCCACCAGGTAATTTGAGTGATTTATATCTTTCCTTACTTCCACACATTGCTTTGGTTTCCTTGTTAATCTAAAATGCCACCCGAGTCCCCGGCACTTTGCTGATTGGAGGTCCACTCTGGCTGAATAGCTTTGCCGCGGGTTATATTTTACATTTACTAATTGCCAAGTGAATGTCTGCAGTTTTTGGGAGCGTCTTTGACTCCGCTGGTGGTCTGACTCATGACGGTTGCATGACAGGAAAATGCAGACGCGGAGCTGTTCAAAGCCTTCGGTTATGATTTAAATGTCACCCGTTACAGCGTGCGTCGCTACCGTATCCAGTAGAATAACTGCATTTGTTTTGTCCTTTTCCTCTCTGGTTCTTCCACTTCTGGATGACCTCAGGGGTCACTTTGTATTTGTCTCACACAGGGTCCACTTGTCAGGATGATGATGAACATACAGTAATGAAGCCCAGAAAAGGCTCAGGAAAGGGGTAAGACAGCTGCGTACTGCAAAGCAGATGGACCCATGTACCCTTTACTCAGCTGAATGTCATTGGCTGGCATTTCTTACAACGCCTCATGGAAAAGGCAGTTGTGCAAGACCCACATGTTTTTGTTTTTTTTAACAATCCGTGCGGAAGCAAAGTTTTTTTCTTTTATAGGTAAATTTAGAATATTTTTGCAGGAATACATGCGAGAAAATAAGTGTGTTTCCAATCCAATCCTTTAAAAAAAAAAAAAAAAGTGCTTGAAAAAATCCTGCAGTGGAACTGCAGTGTAGAACCAACAAACACAGAATTTTATGTGATTTCTTACCCTTAACATGAACAGCCAAACCAAGCTTAACACCAATTAAACAGACAAAAAAAAAAAACATCTAGAGAAAACAGTTTTCTCCTGAAATCACATCTATCAAACTCTGTTTGTTGGGAGATGACATTTTCACAATGGGAGTGAACTAGTGAAAATGGTGCATTCGCAGTCACATAGGCATGTTGAAAAATGGACATTATATTAAACAGTTTAATTCTGTGAGGATAATTGCTTGCCTTGTTGAGTTCAAATTGTCGGACACTTCCAGGATTTATTCCCTCCAGGCAGGAAAAACTCATAAAGAGAATAGAGGATCTTCCAAATCCCCAATTCATGAAGTTGGCAAGTGGCCTCATGCAAACTTTATGGTGAGCTCTTAATAGTTGTTTGACAGAGAAACAAGTCTAGAGGGTTTATCTTAAGCTCAGTGCTCAGAGTTGTTCAGAGCACAAGAGTTGTTCCTCAGATCTGGTCCATGAAACCCTGCAAATATACTTTTGCCCACTGGGCTCTCATTGTTAAAATGAGTTGTGTTTCAGTGCACGATTGACTGGCCTCACGTCATTGCTGCTGTGTTTTACCTTCTTTTTGAAGGGTACATTATTCAGACGGTAAGTTGCACCTTCACAATGTGCATTCGGCCGGTTACACAAAGATGTCTGGATTAAAGCTTTTACGGAGGGACCTTTCACTCATTTTACATATTGCTTTGCACACTGCAGCAGCAATGCCATAGATTTTGGGGGTTGGTATGACCTCAGTGCTTTTGATTTTTGAGGTTTTACTCCCTCTTGTGTCCAGGTTTGTATCAGTAACACTTTTCTTTCCACCTGAGGTTGCTGTTTTACGTTGTGCTTGTGAACCTGCCCTTTCTTGTGTATTTAAGTTGAAATGATCCCCTCTATCTCCATCAGTTCATCACTAATGTCACTCTTTTAATGCTTGCTATCTGCTCACTTACTTTCAGCTGTGATCTGTTCGCTCAGAGCTTCATTTTGACCCAGAAGAGGTTTTATTGGCTCCAAAAGAACTCCATATTCCTTGAAACAAAACTGAATTGGGGGGCAGTATGAATGCATATGCATCAGCAGGCACTAGAACATGATTGGGTCCATCTGGAGTCACCTCAGTCTTCAGAGGAGAAAGAGAAGCTGTCTTGGTGTTTTAGTTTTGATGTGTCCAGGACAGTGACGTGAACAACCAGAAACCTGAAGCTAAAGTCTCTACTGTCCTCCTGTTGATAGTGATGGAGGTGTATCCTCCATCCCGGGACCTCCTACACTTTACCTCAGCAAAATTCGATGATGGTGCTGATGCTGTGTGTAGTCACATGGTCATGCGTGAATAGGAAGAAGAGAAGTGGGCTTAGCACACTGCCCTGAGGAATGCCACTGTTGACATTTATTGTGGAGGATGACATGAGTACCTATCTCCACTGCCTGGGGTCTGCCTGTCTAGAAGTTCAGTATCTAGTCACACTGTGTGCTCTTGAGGCCAAGGTCTCTCAACTGTAGTTGATGAACAGCGTTCACATATATTTGACACCTTTGCTCTGTATGCAAACTGCAGGGGGTCCGTGGAGTTTGAGAGCGTGGAAGTGATGAATGTTTCAACTAATTGCTCAAAGCAATTCACAATGTTGAAGCTAAAATAAAATAAAATAAAATAAAAAAATGCTAACACAACAAACTAGGACAGGAGGGATGAAGAGAGAGAGGTTGCAATATATGAGGATGTGGGCGGAGCCAATTAGAATGAGGTGCGAGACATTGGGACAATAAGGTGAGATGAGATTAAATGCAACAAAAATGATCTTAAACCCAAACTGACCAAGCTCGCCTGACAACAAGAATTAGCTGACCCTGACATTGCCTGTTTCTATAAGTGCAATTCCATTTACTCCTGGAAGCGCTGAAAGAAGTCATTTAACTTTGCTGCCAGAGAAATTTTATTTCAGCCAACAATACTTGGCCTGAAATCAACTCAGATAAAGCTGCAGCATACACCATATACAGTCAATATACCTAATAACTTGTAGTTCCATTGTTATATAGTTATGGTGCATAATGTGTGTTCCACATTCAGTATATTTGCTCTATTTTCTATTGCTGGCAAACCATTTGGATGTCCATCAGAGAGAGTGGGATCATGGCTCATTTAACTGAGCAGTAGGGCTCATCCTATATCACCTCAGCCCAACTCAACTTGATGCCTGAGATACCCGAGAAGCTCAGAGCTGCACCGATGGAGCAAGGATGAGGTACCAGAGCAAACAGAGAGGCCTTGGGGCTGAGTCATTGTTTGCTAACAACAGTCGTTCGACACTGCTGTAGCTGTTGGAAAATAACATTCTCCCCCAAAATTAGGGTCTCTGCAAATGGAACTAATCTGTCCCCGGCAATTTTTGATGCCCACCTTCAGTCTGTCTGCCTCCCGCTGATTTACTTGTGTCATCACTGCCACAAAAGGCGAGTCAAAATTTCAATCTTTTGACAAAGTGCTTTACCTTGTGGATGATTTACTGGCCAGAGTGATTAGTCATACCGCTGCAGAAAAATCTATCCTGGATCTTATTATACAGGCTTTTGCAGAGTCATAGACTAAATGGACTCGCCCTCATTAGTGAATGGATGTACTCTGCTGAGGTGGGAGTGAGTGGATGGTCGTCCAACTGAAATAAATGAGTCCTGAAGACCCTCAGCAAGTGAGCCTTAAACACATGTCATTTTCAAGGAGAAGACTTTGTTTTTCTTATTTTTTTTTTGTGTGTGTGTAAATAATACCAATAAAAAATATCCATACCTGGGGATGACTTCTTCTCTACTTTCAAGATTAGACTTTTAAGACCTCTTTGAGAAAGCTAATATAGTCAGTAATTCTATATACAGCCATGATTCTAGTCAGACTAAAGCCAGCCTTACACCTACTGGCTTTTCATGCGATTTCACAATCAAAGACAAAACTCCAAAGTTGACAATATTAGCCATGTTTGATATTCTCGTAAGTCTTAAGTCTTGTCGTGTCGGAAACATGACGTCACCTTTATAGACAAACAATGGGCGCGCTCTCAGCACCAAACAGGAAGTAGCAAACATGGCGACAATGCCGAAATCGCAGAGGTCTATGTGGACCGTTCAAAAAGAAGAACGACTCGTCAAGCCCGTTCTCTCAACCACGTGCCTAGTATGTGACTAAAAAGTCTTATCAAAGTCTTTAGATGTGAGAGGGTGTCAGATGAGTCTTTTAAAAGTTTTATCATAGTTTTATCAAAGTTTTCTAGTGTATGGGAGGGTTTAATTGTCATATTTAGAACAAGGTCAGCCTTTTTTTGAGACCATCTTGGCATCTCTCATTTGTAGGTCAGTGATGATGTCATTAACACATTACCTGTCCAACCATTCTCTGTGCTTATCTACAGGTGTCTCTGACCCCCATAGTGGAGCACTGACCTGCTGACCTGACCCCAGTGGCCTGCTCAGATCTAGCTTTGATATTGTTTAGCATTTTCTGTCTAAAATACTTGTGACTAGTATAAATCAATACACACTGGCTCTGTGATTGATCTGATTTAGAAATATAATCGTATGCCAGCCCTATTTTTTCTTTCTTTTTTTTAAATTTTTAATCCAAACAGAGCTGGAGCCTGAAATGTTTTTGACGTCATATTCAAATATTAAGCCTTATGCAAGCTGGCAGAAATACTTCCAACAGCTTTTCCCAGAAAATAAAAAAAAAACACTTTAATCTAAAAAAAATCTAAACTAAGATTTCACTCATTTTGATGACTTTTTTTTTTTTTTTTTTTTTTTTTAATTCAAGCACTTTTAAGCCCACAGAAAAAAAAATACATCACTCCACCTGCATGGCATCTCTGGAAGACATAAAGAGGCGTTTATAACAATAAGCAGTGGAAAAATGATAAGGTCTAAGTGTTTTTATCCCCCTCCCCTCTTTAATTTGAAGACCGCCGTTGGCAGCAGCAATAACTGTAGATTAGCAGCTGGGGGATTTCTCAGGGGAGTGGGCCTACAGAGGAAATTGTTCCAGGCCGTTCCTCTGCAAATGTTTTTCTTTCCAAAGGCCAGATCTCTGTGCTTGATTCTCTTTCCAGCCCCCGTATTTTCCCCCAGTTTTACGGCTCTTCTGAGGCACAATTTGTGAGTCGGGCCCTGGTTTTATTTGTTGGTGCTCGGCGAAGGATAGTAGAGGACGTCAAATGAAACCCATTAATCACCTCACAGGCTATAAGAGATAATTGTGAAGGGAGAGCGAGGAACACACAGAGAGAGGAAGAACGAGCGAGCAGGAAAAGAGAGGTAAGCAAGGGAAAACAAAATAAATCAGGATTTGTGATGTGGGGATTCCTACGAACAACAGCCGTTGCCTTTAATTTCCTCACTCACTGGTTCTCCTGCGCAGGGCTGATCGAGTGCACAGGGAGAGCGAAACATTAAAGTATGCACACGAGTTCAGCTGCTGAGATTGTTCCGCGTCAGCTACCGTCCGTGTTCCCAGCACGTGCCATGTCGTTTGTGAATGACTTGTGAATCCTCCCGCGCACACAAAGCAAAGCGACAATAAAGATGTCACCTGCCCTGAATGATACAGATGTTCTTTGTGGCAATCAATACCATTCCAGGTCAAGAGCCATAATTTCCAAGATTATGATGAACAAGACACAAAATCAAACATCCTTGTCCCTTTGGCATTCTCCTGTATTCAAAATGTGATTTTATATATGTGCAATGCAAATGCTTAAAGTGGTTAAACATGACCTTCACATGACAGATGACAGTGACTGTAAGAGGATTATGCGGCGTTCTCCAAATGTCTGCAATACGGCAAATGAAAACAATTTTTAAAAACATGGAAGATTAATGAATGCAGCGCCGAGTTGACAGCTCTGACTTTTTGTATTAATATATTGTTTTATTCCAGGCAATGCCAAAAATTCACTCCAAAAACGGGCTAAATTGGAAGAAGTACTTAATCTAGACTAACACAGAGGATAGATAGATAGATAGATAGATAGATAGATAGATAGATAGATAGATAGATAGATAGATAGATAGATAGATAGATAGATAGATAGATAGATAGATAGATAGATAAAGTGCAAAAGAATGCCCATACTTGCTGCCTAAATCTGCTTTATTTCCTGTGTCACCCAAAAACAAAGCCTAAGCTGACAAACTATCTAAAGTCCCAGAGAACATTTAAAAAAAAAAAAACATCTTTTTTTCTTCTCCTCAGAAGAGCCAGAGCCTCCTTGATTGTTTGTTTTATTCTTGAACAAATGATTCTTCAACTTCTTTCCCCAAGCGAATCAGACTGGTTTTCCTTTGTTCTGAAGCCATTGATAGAATCTGCCTGGATCTCAGCCAGAATTGATGGGGATTTTTATTTTAATTTTTATTTATTTTTATTTTTTATTTTTGCAAAAGAGGCCAAAAATAAATAAATAAATAACACAGCATACCTGAGGAAGCAAATCATGTTCTGACCCCTTGTGCTGGAGAATGCAAAGTGTCTTCAGGAAGCATGAAACCAATCATTTTATGCAAAAAGAGGCAGGCTAATTGCACATGTAACGACGGTAATTGATTATCTCTGCCTTCGTCTGTCATTATAAATCCAGTCTGTTTATTTTTATTTGCTCCTTTAACGAGGACACACTCGTCTATTGACCACCGGCTCGTTACGACACCGCTCTGTCAGGCAGTTTTAATCTAAAGAATCCTGGACTGTTATTGATTGCGCAGATGAGTCAATGGAGGTGTTATTTGGTGATATAAGAGACAGCCTCCCACTTACCGTACACGCATTTGATTCAGGCGGTGGTATTTCGCATCAGAAACACTGACGCTCTCGGCCGCTGCCAAACTTTTCCAACAGGACATGCAAATGTGCCGACGAGCGCATACTTGATAAAACCAGTTTACGTAACGTTTGCTCATCAAAACAAATGGTATTTTTCCCAAAGGTGTCACACCTGTCAACGCTTCTGGTAATGTTTGCCCCTCAGTGTCGTCACTGGGCCACATCTGCCACATCTGCCCTTCCCTGAGATTATTGTCTTCTTCATTGGAAAACTGCATTTCCCATCAAACCACAGGTCCAAGTGTCTGCCCGGCTGCCTAATCACCTGCCCAGCCGCCGACTCGATGGCCTGCGCGTTCGTCAGCACCCACCCGGCCTTAACTTTTACCATAAAATCTACTCATCTGTCTTTTCACCCTCACTGGAGATGGAGGTAATTATTTTAACCACTTTATCTAGAAGGGAAAGAATCTAAACTGTTTTATATTAACAGTTCATCGCAAAAAGCTTAAGCACACAGCTGGGCTGAAATTGGAGGAGTGTGTCGACTGTGATGGATGTTTACACACAGCAGTGGTGGAGGCAGATTGCTTCCCTCCTTCTCTTAGACATGACTGGCTGATTCGGGTATTTTAGCGAGTTCGCACTCAGATTCCTGGTCCGAGCGAGACCTGGAAGAGTACCTTTTTCTGCGTGTGTGTGTGTGTGTGTGTGAGTGACTATGGTAATGTTTCGTTTTAAAAGTTCCGTCACGTGTTTTATTAAAAAGGCCGAGGGTCATGATTAAATCCATTCATTACCACAGCTCTGCGTACTGCAGTGCTGTTTTATGCAGGTCAGCCAGCCTGAGAGGAATATTCATCAGAGAATAATGTCAATGTGTGCTTATTAAGAGGAGGACAGACATCACTGCTTGCCCACTTTTTGAATCGTAAAGACCTTTCCGGAGGGGAACTGGATCAAAATCAAATTAGCGAAACACTCCGCCGGTGCCAGCATTTATAAGTAATGGCCTGGATTTTTAAAGCGACCAATCACATTGCTCAAAAGGAGCCATACTGGACACGTCAGCTGCTGTTTTATCGATGTTCTCTGTTTTTATTTCTTTCCGCAACGTCCAAGCACTTGTCATCTGCGCTCGGCTTTAATTGGATGTGCTTTCCCCCGTCTTTAAGAGATGAAAATAGAATGCGGAATTGACTTCTCCATAAATTCAGCTGTGGGTGTAGATTGAAACTGAAATTAAAGTGGAAAATAACCACCATCTACAGCTGCAACACACTCAGCTATAGAGTGCAGCAATCCACCTTCTGAAGAAGGATGCTACTGGCTTGGTGGACCTGGAAGAGCACAGCTCTCAGGAGGACGTTGTAGTTTTTGAAAAAGTTACATAAATAAGGAAAAGACAAGCTCTCAGGCTTTGTTGTATCCTCTTCATGTTTGGCAGAAAACTTGGAGGAAGTCTGGATACTGATCTTGACGTTATCACCAAAACTTAGTCGGACGATATCATATTTCATCCGTGCATCTCAGTAAAGATCTGTCCACCTTCGCACCTCAGCCATGTCAAAGTTGACCCCTGGTTCGTGTCAACCACGCAGACAGGAAGCAGTGGCTCTCTCGGCCGCCTCGTCCGTCACAAAGCTGCTTCCCTCGGGCTGACGCTGGCAGGCGAGAAACTGCCGGTAGTAAACGAACCAGGCTCGCTGGCGCATTTATCACTGCCGTGACCTTGTAGCACCACAAATCACGGGAGGAGGGTGACGGTAGTGGAGGCAACACCTGATATTTCATCGCGGCACCCGGCCTGTTAGATTTACGCTGTGCTGAATAGTCCAAACCTCGTCCAGCGGCAGGACACGAACCCAGCTTTCACTGCCGCCGCACTTTTAACATTCGCCAAAACCACTGGGCCCACTTACATGATGATAAAAGTCTATTCGCTGGGAGTAATCAGAGCGATTGTAATAATCAGATTTGATGTGTTTACACGCAGTTCAGTTATCACTCAATCTGATATCTGATTCCTTTCGGAGTAGATTTAATTCGTAGTGACTCAAACATCCTGTTCCAGTCCTTCGCTTACATGACATGTGACCATTGTATATGCTGTACATGTACAGGCAGACATCAGAGTATCAGGTAAAAATCTAGGTGCATTAATTCGATTTCTTATAATCACACAACGATGTTATTTCTACGTCATCACCTGAGTAATCGAATAACTCCAGAAATCAGATAATGATCGGAGTTCCATGGTCATGCACACCAGCTGACTGTTTTATTAGTAAGGAAGCAAGATTAAAGGGTTGTGACTTACAATAGTTTCCATTTACATGACACTATGCTGGAAGTACTCATGAGATATTCCCCTTTTTTTTTTTTACATTTATTCCTTTTTTTTACATTTATTCCTTCACCAATATATTGAGTTACCTGCCAGCAAGAGGGAGGGAAGCAGAAATTCCTCCTGATAACAAGCTAAAATTAGCAAATTGCCTTTTCGACACTGTTCATTCCTTAGTTTTGTTTCAACCCCCCCATCCTCCCTAATGGTGAGGTGAAAGTCTTGGGCTGTATATGTACGGGGTGCAGAGCTGCTTCAATAATCAATTTCAAGTGCTCAAAGTGTTATAACAGTCTTGATAGCCATTAGCAGTGTTCAGAGACTTCAGCCTCACTCAAATTACAGTTTTAATGTCAGCAGTAATCACGCTGAGTGGTGACATTCTCCACAGAACAACAGCATTGTACATGACGAGAATCTTGCAACACACGTTTAACTAAAAGCAAAAATCAGCACATGTGGTTGTAAATGTTGACCAGCATTTCGGCACCCAGGCCTCCAAATATTGAACCGGTTGCAGTTTCGTGATGATAGCTGACCAGAGGAGCTGAGCGTCGTCACAGCACCAACCTGTTACTTCAGCTGGCCCTGGAAGCTGAACCGGCTTCCCTCCAGATGTGAACAAAGCGCTAAAAATGGCTCCTGATTTCGCATGATGTATGGAGTTTCTAAAACCAGCTCTGTTTCCATCTGTACGTGCTGACTCGACCTTCGAGCTCTGCTGCTTCTCCGTGATTGAATAGACGGCAATCGGCTGCGTGTGCACTTCCTGCCGCGCTGTTGAGATCAGCAGAGGAACCGAAAGGAGCCTGGCGTCCAGGATTACTTCAAGGTTTTAAAGGTTTGTACACATGCAATTGAGTCGTATGCTTTAAAAATGGCGATCGTCTCCCACCAATCAGTGTTGACAGCATGCTGCGTCACCATTTAGCAGGGAGCTAAAACCAGGTACTTCTCTTAGAAACATGCACCAGAGCAGAGCACAGAGTGGAAACGTGCCATAACGGGGTTGTTTTCTTTAAAAAGTAACAATCTATCGCAAGGTTACCACCTACAATCGAACCGTCAGGCAGAAAAGAGAGAGGCTGCTCTGACCTCCTCTGCAAGAACCGTCATGGAAGCAAACCTCATCAGAAACCGACACCGACGACCTCCTGCTGACTCAGGACCAGCGAGACTCGTTCAGCACAACAGAGGGAACCTGTCAGTCTCGTGAATGCAGCGTTCTAACCTGGATGGAACAAACACTTGTTTGAACTTTGACCTATTTCGGAGTCGTAATTGGTGTGATCCTGTCACTTAGCAACCCTCTCCGTTGTGAGAGTGCACACAAAGAGAAGTGGGAGGTGATGGCAGCGAACTGCTGCTATTTCAGCAAAGAAATGCAGCAGAAATTGAAAAGTAGTTTCCTGGAACTCTGTAGGATATTTGACATCAATGCTTCGTTTTCCCTCATCATCCACATTTGGAATAAAGCCCAGTTCTTTCCCACATGAGAGAATTAGTTTCTCCATCTTAAAATGCAGTAAAAAAAAAAAAAAAGAAACAAACACATGTACACGCACGTGCGCGCGCGCACACACACACACACACACACACACACACACACACACACACATGCAAGAAACAACCTTTTCAAAGCTACAAATGTGAAGCAGCCCTTATAGAATGCTCATCCAATAAAAACATATGCAAAACGTATGCAGCATTTTAAAGCTGGGAGATAGGGTAGGAAGAAGGGTGAGCAAAGATCTCACATATGTCCACAGAACTCACTGAACCCTGAATATAAGTGAGATCTTTGCTCACCCTTCTTCCTTTTTTGTGGAGCCTGTTCTCGGAATCTTCCACTTCCAGCATCGACAGAAGTGTTTCTTCTGCGTCTTTGCTCCTCTGCACCAGTCTGCCATAAAAGACCTGTTTAATATTTCACTGTACGTTTCATGTGTCCCCAAACGTGACAGGTCTTTTAAAGGGACCTGAAGTGTGATCTCCTCGCCTCCTCGTGCTCCTGGATCTCCTGCCTGCAGGCCTGCTGTTGAACTCTGGCCTTCTGCTCCTCACAGAGGTCGCACAAAAGCTCTTTATTTGCCCTGTGATCTGATTGATTTCTCTCTTTTTTATTGTTTTGTCCATCCATCGCCTCAGTAATCTCCCTCCTAAACATCTCTTTCTCCAGTTAAGCGCTATTGTTTTCCGTATTGTGGTTGCAGGTGGTTTTCCTCAAAAACAGAACATTTCCTTTGGCTGCCCTCCAGTGTCACATTCAACAGCCTCATTGTGTTGACATGAGCGGCAGGTTTATTTCTCTCCTGAACGGCTGTTTCTGAGCTGCTCATCTCTGACATGTAGCACCTCTTAAAGACCATCGGCAGCCTGTTTTAATATCTCCAGCAGCATCTCCGGACCTCTCCTTTCTCTCTGGAGCTGCTCTGTTTGACCCCTTACCTTCTTCCACACTCATTGTGCTCGTCGTGCAACCTGTTCATAGTTTTCACATCAGTTTTATCTCCAAAAAAAGAAACGTTTTAGCTGTTGAGCTGAAAAGGCTTTTCTTCAACTTCAGCTGTAGAAGCCTTTAATTGAGTGGAGGCTTCTTTGTGTATTTATGGGGTTTGTTTTGACCCGAGGGCCTGTAGACCTGTGTCTGTGTGTCTGAGTGTTTCTCCCAGGTGATCGTCCCCTGACAGTGGTCCTAAATGGTGGCGTGATTTGGTCCTGACTGTTGTCCTATATGGTGTCCTCTCAGTGGAGAGTGTGTTGGTGGTATGTGGAAAGCGCCCCTAGTCGTTGTTTGGTTCTGGTCTTTTGAGTTTAGTTTTGGTCTCCGTACTACTCTTCGCCCCTGTGGCTGTTTTATGTTAAATAAAAACTCACCTTTTGCTCACACGACTCATTTCTGCGTTGCGCTCCTTGTTCCTGGAAATTGCATACTTTTGTTTCCTCCCCATAATCCTCTGGTTTCAGCTACGGGAGGTAACGGGGTTCTTCACAGGTTTACTGAGGGTTACTGGACAATTTCAGCATAATGGTAGTATAAATGAAGGCTCCAACCAACAGTTATTTTTATGTTTTGGGGTTTTATTGACCTGTAAAACAGTAGAAGACAATATAGAAACCCATAAACCCGTCATAGGTTCTTCATGTTTGTTCCAGGACCTCAAGCCGCATTAAAATGGATCTCTCTTTCACCAGCGTTAACTCCAGTTCTTCAGAGCCTCAGCCTGTCACCAAGTACAGTTGTTTTGGACAAAGCTGGCATATGTATTTTCAATCAACATTCTTGGTTTTAAAGTCTAATTCTAACCTCTCTCCACCAGTCTAAAAGCTACATTTTATCAATAGATGTGGAATAATACTGGCATTTGAGTTTTCGTCCATCTATTATTGATTTTATGATCCACTCCCCTCGGCCCTGGTCTTTGTCCTGAATCAGCGGCGGGTAAATATCTGGCGCTTTCACCATGGGTAGCTCTATTCCTGGCAATTCATCCCCTGCCACTTAGAGCTGGGCAAGGTATTGCACAATAGGTGAGGTTTCTCGCTAAGAGCAGCCGCCTGCGGTGTTTTAGTTAACGATGGGAAGCAGAGTGGCAGGGGAGGGGGGCAACAGTTAGCATTTTTGAAAACACCAGCAATTAGATGCAAGTCTAAAAGGCAGCCCTGATGTGATGGCTAATAACATTTCTGACATCATATTCCATTTATTGCCTGATATATCAGCTCGCTAACTTCCCACTAATGCTGGTTTTGTTTCCTTTGCTCCAACCTCTCTGCAGTTTGACATGGGGTTTAAAGGTTTGTGGACCAGGACTGCTGATATAACATTTACGTTTAATCATGTGACAAACACATCTGTAACTTAATTAAAACCTCAGGAGATTTAACATTGTGTTTTATCCTGACTGTGATGATTTTAAATACATACTGTGCTTGATCATTGGCACATGTCAGTGTCAGCCATAATCACATCTGCTGTCTAGTTCTGTATTAAAACTGAAATTTAAAACATCCTCTTCTTTTAAAAAAGAAGAGGATGACATGTAACAGAATTCATGCACACTGATTTCTATCCATTCCACTGCTATCAAAGATACCAGAGCGTACACTGTGGCCCACCAGCACGTCTGCTCCTTTAGGCCTGTGGAAGTTAGTACGTCCTCAGCAGTAAACATCTGATCCACTTTTGAGAAGCCTTTTGTAAACAGTCTGACACAATTTTATTAGTTTAAGACAAAACGATCCTTCCTCTTTTGAATAACTCATCTACTCGTGCGCCTGTATCATACACTTCCCTGTGTACAAAAGGCACGTGTGCTCTAATTCTGCATGTCATAAACGCATCAGACAGAACCTCTGCAGACGTGATGGCGCCGACTCATCCATCCACAGTGATTCTCCTTCACATCGTTCAGAGAGGTGACGCCTTCACTGTTGAAGGGTCTCCATAGAAACACAGGTGGAGTTCTTTAAGTGTCGGATAAACACCGAAAACACTCCAACCAAGGTTGTGATAACAAACAACACGTCCAAGTGTTGAACCTCATTTCCTTCCTTCCGAACCAGTCGATATGCTGACAAGCTCTGAAATTACTTTTGTCGTGTTTATGATTGCTTTTCTCTTGTTTGCATGATTTTTTTATATATATATATATTTTTGTCACAATAAGTATGAATCCATAATAATATACCTGAGGAATGATCCAGAGGACGAGCTATGACGCTGCTCGAGTCTGTGAGAAGGAATTAGCTGCTTTATGGTCAACAGCAGAGGCATCTAAAACCAGAGTTATAATAAGTAGTTACCTAGTTTTTATCACAGAGGCTGCGAATAAGCATTTAGTGGTGTTCTTCAGTGTGCAAAAGTTGCAAAGAAAGTTTCCTTCATTCTGCTAATATTATTATTGCATTATCTGGTTGTGCAAAACCAGTATAAAAAAAGGACTGTAAACAATAAAAACTGGCATGTTCCACTGCTGTCCGTCCCCCCTTGTTCATTTAGAGAAAACAACCACCGACAAGAATTCTCAGTAAGAATAAAAGAAATATGATGTGAAATTAAGGTCAGGGCTGCTGACGGCAGCTCAAACCCTTCCCAGCAGCCACTGGGTGAGATGCTCTATGGGGTCGATGCTCTATGGACGTTACAGATTCATACCTCATTCGCAGTAAATAAAAATGCAGTGCCATTGTTGGTGGATTTTTAAAATGACAGGTTTCAGTGACTCTAATGATTCATCCGGTGTGTGTATATAATGTATTCATGCTCTAATTTCTCCCAGATTTTCATCAGTACTATACTTACTGTTTCTGTAGTCTCCTGAAATCACACCAGGAGTGAACTGTTTAGTCAGCAAAATGGGGCAAATCTTTGAAAGACTCCATTTCATACTGAGCAAATAAAACCTCTGTGACAAAGGAATACGTATACTCTTATTAGCTGAAAATAATCGTCAGCCAGTCAGCCTTCCAATGGTCTCCCTGGCTGTTCGAAAGTGATGCCACGGCAACCACAAGCAAGCTAATAAAACACCGATGCGCCCCTCAGCCATGCAAACTCCGCCAGGCGAGGGCACGGGAAATTCATTTTCTGCCTATTTGGGAGTTATTCAAATGAGAGAACGTCAATAATAAGATTCCCACTGAGGAAATACCTCCCAACAGGTCCAGCGGGATGATAGATTCGATAAGGAGATGCGTCCCACCGGCACAGCATAATAAAATAATTTCTTGTGCTCGGTGGGTTCTTGTGTCACGGAGGCTCACGCGCATGACGGCTCTTCTTTCTTTTTGCATGTTCCCGATTTTTAACGACGGCTTTAACAACAACAGACAGGAATGAGTTGATCCGCGAGCCGCTGCTAATTATTCCTCACCTCTTCAGTCCAAAGGAACAACCCAATTTCCACTAAATATAATCTGGCAGTTTGGCTCTCACCATAAAACCCAATGGGGCAGGGACAGTTATTGCACAGGTTTTAATTATCTCACTATAGCCCTCAACAGATGCTCTGTGTTTATTTCTTCTCACGTCGAAAGAGATCCTCTTTTCCCGCCTGAAAAACCCACCCGAAACAGTCTCACAGACGCCTCAAGTCCAAACGCTTTTAGCGTTGCCTCTTTGGTGGTGCTGTGGGTGACTCGAATGGCAGCAACGGCGTGAGTGTGAGCATCAGGTCGTCAACGTCAAAGGGCCACGAACGCATCTTTCATCACCGCGGTTGTTAGCAAGTGAAGCTCCTGTGGGTTATTCTCTTTATGTTTTGTTTCCACAAGGCTTCCGACGCGCTGAATCGAGTCCGTTTCGTCGTATCAGAGGCACAGTCAGACATTATGTCCTCGTGGTGGTGTTCACATGTCGCTGTCAGATTAATGGGGTATCCCGCAAAGGCTGAAATGATGTGAAGCACCACGAAAGACCACCTGCAGGTCTGCAGAGAATCAGCACTTATCGCAACACTGACTGCAAGAGGAAAGAACAACACTGCAGCCCAGGCTAGCTTACAGCCACCGTCCAGTCACGCATGTCGGGTAACACAGATAAATATCAACAAAGTCGATATCGTCAGTAACTCGACTATTCATTCGGTTCATTCTTTGTGTTTTTTCAGCTGTTGTCAGACAGTACAGTACTGCAGGAGAATCCCCGACCAGTGTTTGTTTCTCGTTGTTGTGGTACTTTAAGCTGGGCTAGGATAGGCTACAATAAGCCAGGTGCTTCAGCTTATTACTTTTTTTTGGTTTTGATGTGAATTGTTAAAGTGTATTATGATCATTATGTATGTGACCAAAAATAAAATATTATTTAATCAATGAATCAATCAATGAAACAATCAATGAATCAATCAATCAATTAATCAATCAATCAATCAATCAATCAAGTTGCTTTTGCAGCATTTGCATTCGGTGAGTTGTTGTTGGGAGTTTGTACTCAGAACTTCCCATCAGGGTTCCAGCACACTACTGAGATCAGCCCAGTTGGATAAAAGCGGTTCTGCCGCCACAGCATCGCAGGACCGCTCCTCACTGGTGAGGTGGGTTGTGCATGGGCAACCAAAACAAGCCTGTGCAGGGGTGCACGCTTCTGAAATAAACTGAGGACGCGTCTGGTCACACATCCACTGACATTTGAAAACAGAAGCCCAGCCCTCCTTGAATCCTCCTTCTGCTCTGAGTCCTCCATACAGCCACCACAGATCTGTGCAGAAGTTTTACTGAACTTTAAAGCTTGTTCACACAGTAAAGGTCAAACGCTGGTCAGCAGTGGATTAAGACCGATACGCTCCACCTGCTCAACTGGGGTCGTGACCTGCGGCCCCTTACTGTAAATGACAGTTTGACTTCATGTAGCAAAGCTTAACAACTTTTGCAACTTCCATCTTTCCATGAAATAAAAATAAACCAGAAGGAAAATGGGCTTATTCTGGGGACGCTGAGTTCCCAGAGTTAGCAAGTATCTTATTAATAACAACCGTGGTTGCCCGCCTCTTCTCTTGCAGAATTTAAGTAGCGTTTGCAGCATTTATTGGCTCAACAGAATCTTATTAAAGAGTATATTCACAGCATTTATGTATTCGCTACCCATATAACTGTATTTTATCTAAAGTCCTCATTTTCGTTCCATACTGATGGCCTAAAACGACCTAGCGACGGCGCCAAACAGGTTCGACTCGTTTAATGGAGTCTTTCGTCTGCACGCTATCAGAAATAATTGCCTCCTCCGTCCATATCGAGCCACAGAAAGAACCTAAAGGAGAACATACATAAAGAACATCGCATCACCCAAGTGTGGGGAAGCTCATATCTGAGTATGAATACACTGACGTTAAATAGCTGCCAGAGATTTGCCACAAAGCGCACAAACAAAGAGGTCCACCTCCTCACACCTACTCCAGCATGATTCCTTTAGAAACAACATGAGTCAGTCGGATTGGCTTTTTTACTGCTGCTGCAGCTCTCTTTATCCTTGTCCTTGGAACCGACTCAAGCCAATCGCGCCCGCAAAGACGGGAGGAAAATGGAGGCTGCGAGCGCCAGCCATCAAGAGCTGACCAGAAATAGGCCGAAGACACGCTGACCGGGGGCGGCGTTTCTCTCCCCTAATTGGCCTGGATCGAGATCTTAACACCTTCAACGGATGCTTGTCTTGAGCGGCTAACCTCGGCTGCCTCCGCTCGCTCTTCCCCTCAGCAGTCTCATTGGAACAATTTATTTTATGTAACAACTCGATGTCTCCGCGCACGAGCACGCAGCCAAATAATCCGCTGTGGCGTCGGGCGCTCTCAGCAACAGCCGGATCGATAGGCTGAGGTCCTCCATGCATTTGCATCCTGGATTTGATGATTTCACAAGTTCTGCCTTATCCCATAATAGAGTGAGCAACATACTGGCCCTCTCGATGGAAGTTGGAGTGCAATCAAAGCCAAAGCATTAATACTGAATGCAAATCAATCATGATTAATCTGAATTAATCCACAGCAGCCCTGTGATTAATTAATTAACATTTTTTAATCTTATGCCAGCCTTTATTTTAACAAATACAAATGAAACCTAAATTTACAATTTTAATAACTGATTCATCAGGAAATAAGCAATTATTACAGTTCCATAAAAGATAATGATATTTTAGGATTATATCTGATTTAGGGGGAAAAGCCAAAAAAGGCACCAGAAGTCTGCTGGCTCGCCACATTAGCATTAGCAGCCTGAAGTCAGCTAAATCTCATTTGCTCAGACGCGATTCTTAATTCTTTTTCAATGAAAAAGTTGCAGATGCAGCTAATCGCACCTCTTTGGTGCGTGGCCTCAGATCTGATAAGCATCCCGCATCTGACAATAGACAGAGTCGATTTGGCTTTTCGCCTGTATACAAGCGCAGAGAACTGTTGATCTGTGCCAGCGAGCAACAAAGACAAATTAAGGACGCACATCCAAACACGAAAAAGGGTTAATTGTCCTGAAATTCTCCAGGCAGAAGGTTGTGATCTCGAAGTACGCACCTTTACTCTGATTATCATTATTCCGATCAGCTATGCCAGATTATAAGAAAACCACACACAGCAGAAGAAGTGCTATAATTTTTCAAAATGTCCCTGGAAAGGGACGCACATCCGATGTTAGCAGAGTAAGCATAACGTCTTCTAACGATTAGTCCTTTGCCAATAAATTGTCGTTGATGTCACTGCTGTAAAAGTGATTTACATTACCCTGTGCATGTACATTTAATTTAAAATAGATCATGGATCTAAGTAGTGCAAAGTCATTTTTTTGTTGTCGTTGGTTTTTTTTTAACAGATTATGCCCTGAAATCATGCCAGCCCTACAATGTTGCGTTTATTCTCAGCTATTCTTAAATGAATGAATGAGGACAATTATCTATTACTACTGTGTAAACTCCTTGGAGAGAGAACATAAAAAAAAACATGTTTGTTATTTATTTTAGATGTCTGTATCTATGTGAACTCTGCCTACAGATTCCTCTGTAAATGAGATCCACGACTTACCTTCCGATCCATTTCAAAGTAAAACGTTCCCAAACTGAACCAGGGCACGTTTACATGCTCCTTTGTCTCTGATCATTGTTTGTGCTTAACACGACTAGCTGACTTTCACATGGGGGATCATGGATTTGGTTGATAATAGGTACGTATTATTGAATGAGAAATATGACATCTCCCAGTGTTACCTAGCAGCATTGGGTTCGTTGGAGAGGGGATATGCTGCACACCAGGGCGGCTGCTCCTTAGCATTATATAAAAGTCTCCATTACAGACACAGTCGGGAGCTTTTCCCTTTTTTTTTTTCTTTTTTTGTTAACCAGGTCTTTTCAGCTGTGGGTGGTAATTGATTGCAACGATGTTCATTTTTATCAGTGCCACCAGATGAAAGAGGGTCGTACGTGGCGGAGTAGCGTATCAACAGGCGCTGCTTATTTCTTTGCTGTAATGCACATTTTAATGTCAAGCAGTTACGTCTCCAGGGCCTCGTTCGTCTGATCCCTCCTGCACTCGGGCCTTTGTCTAGGTAACGCTTCACCTTGAAACCAGACAGCATCTTATTCCACATTTCTGGATCTGACTGGGATGCTTGAATTGTGCCTCCCAATAATTACTGCTCACCCTCTCGACCCCCCGATTCCTCTTCCATTAAAGCCAATCTCAGAGGGTCGGCCCTATTGAATTATGTTTACATCTCCGTCTGCTCAAAATGGAAATGCCTTCGTTCTATTCCATATCCTATGGTCTCGTGTAGCCTGCGCATTCATGAAGAATTGAACGCATCTTTATCCACTTTGGAGAGTGGTGCAGTTTGGCTGCATTATTTAAGACCCAATTAAAAACGCAAATCTTTACGTAAGCACAGCTGGTTTAGGCCCAACTTCCTTCTGGTCCGCATCACAGAAATAATTCCCAGATTCACGAAAATATTTCAACAGTTTTTTTTGTTTTGTTTTGTTTTTTATATATGAATATTAAACGATCTCCTGCGGGTGGAAACGTTTCACTTTCCATTTTGCATTTTGATTCAAATCAGTTTTGTGTTTTTGGTGGCGGAAACCCAACTGATTTTTCATCGCAGGCCCTGAAGGCAGCAGCTCGACTGAAGTGCAACAGAGAGGATCCGGTTCTCTCAATAGCTGTGTTGCAGATGATTTTTCCTTATTGTTATGTTGCAATCAGATACGGGAGCCAAAGGGAATTCGCCTCCTCCGCGCTCAGGATGGTCCAAATTGGATCTTTTGGTGCAATTTAATGAACCACGAAGACGCAGATCTCACATCTGATGAGTGCAGAGTTCGGGCTGGACCTCTCCTGCGCTGGTCACAATTCATATCTCATTAGGAGAAAAAACCCGTTCAAACAGTGTTCCGATTGCTTCATTAGCATTGGGCTTATGGACATTACTGCAAATAAACCAGGGGATTATAGATGCCTTAAATTTGACTAGATGCTGACGGGGTCACCCGGTTGGCCAATTAAGTGGAAATGAGTCCAGAAGTCTAGACTTCTGCCCTCTCTCGATCTGCTGAGGAAAGTGCTCGTCTCCCCAGGGAACGTGTCCGTTGAACCTGGAGAAAAACAATCTCTTACACATGTTGCATTCTGGCGAACAGGAAAAAGCAATAGTTGCGGGTCTGTGATCCTTTTATAGCAAC
>BJFM01010289.1:99856-116261 GCA_016586285.1 Arothron firmamentum
CCCCCCCCCCCCACAGTATGAACTGGACTTCTGCTCTTTTAAAAAGTCTCTTCCCTGCAGTGGGACCAGAACTGACCCCTCAGCTGAAAGTATTGTAGTTGGCCATCTCCATGATTTCCGAGAAGGTGGTTATAGTGGGTGGAGATAAATGCGGTGCCATGGTATCTGTCTTTTTTTTCTGACATTTTTGAAAACCTGACCTGGAGTCAGCTCGTTTCAGGCCTCTGAGGCTTACCTCTGAGTCCGCCGATAACGCTTCCCCTGCTCACCCTGCCATTCTCCTCTGGAATAAGCAACGGCGTAAGACTTGTTTTTTTTCTCATTTTGTCAGATCTGAATCCCCTACTTTAGTCCACATTTGGAGATGCTGGCATCCATCTCAGCATTTGCTTTTGGCCTTTCGGTGTCTCCGCTTTCATCCTTCTTGTCCATGTGCAGCACAGCAACCACTGACAGCGCGGTTCTGTCCTATAAATGACCTCTCCTCTGGGAATCCTCTCTTCTTTTCACAGCAGTGCCTCTGCCCCAGTAAAGAAAAAAAAAAAAATCCTAAGACATCCAAGCGCGCTGGCGTTTAATGTCGCAAAAAGCAGCCTGTGATGCGGCGTTGTACGGCAACTGGGACAAGGCCGTCTGACAGTACAAGCACCTTCCGCCACGCTGCTTTTCACCTCTTTGACCTGGCCCATGGAACCGCTGAAAAGTTGGAGTTTCAACACAAGGGTCTCGTTTCCGTCACGTCTGGCCCTGATTCCTGGCTTTAGTCTGGGTTGTGGCCATTTTTTTCCCGCTAAACAGCAGAAGTAGGTTAACGACTGCGTCGTCAATAATTTACCGCAGACGTTCCTGCTGCCTGCCCGTCACCCCCTCGGTGAATGATACGCTCCTCACGGGTGGTTTGGGTCCCGTGAAACGAAGCGGCTGCACCTCTGCGCCGATCCAGCTGCTGCTGCTGCTGCTGACCTCCGTTTCATTTCCAAGGTTGAGCTAAAAATAGACAAGCAAAAATTGAAAAAAAAAAACCCTAAAAACAAGATGCATTAAACTGGAAACGTTCCTGTTACTGCTCCACTTGTTTGTGCTCCGCATGTACCAGCATGTACGATAAGGAGGGCGCTCGTCGTGTCTGTCTGTCCGAGCGTGCGTGTGTGCACGTGCGTGCATGCGTGGTCTGTGTTTCACGTCCAGCTGTCACATCCACTTAGAACGGGCCGAGGTGGGATGCTTTCTGAACCGGAGTGCCTTTCGTTTCTGCGCTGACCGGCTCTCCCAGGGAATAAAACAAAAACCACAGGTTTCCACTCCATGAAACAATCGACTGGCTCTCTCCTCTGAGATCCGCCACTACAATCTATTGAATTTTCAGGCCGACTGGCAGGAAAACACAAACCTAAAGCCCTGATACAGCTTAGTCTTGAAAAATGAAAACCTAAAGAAATGCTCCTGGCCGCACATTAATAAATGTGCTCTAAAATAGTTTTAAGTTGATTATAGTCCATTGCCACTGTCTCCTCCTCCTAAAATCTTGGCTTTCACTCCCTTTGGGTTCTGCTGAAGTTGAAGGGAAAGACAAAAGTTGAAGCACAAGTTGCCTTTAGGGGCATTTGGCAGCTTGGCCAGCTCTCATGCTGACCCAGAACGCTCCGGTCCCCTCTCCAGACTCGACTGCACCGAACCGCCTCGCGACAGTCAGCTCGCTCAGAAGGAGCGGTCAACTCCCGTCCACCTCAGCCCGGGCGAATGCGCTAAG
Organism: Arothron firmamentum; assembly: GCA_016586285.1. Lineage (NCBI taxonomy): Eukaryota > Metazoa > Chordata > Actinopteri > Tetraodontiformes > Tetraodontidae > Arothron > Arothron firmamentum. Next base: position 101,607 of record BJFM01010289.1, read on the forward strand.
CACGATCGGGTCGGCCCGAGTTCTGAGGAACGCGGCGTGCCAGCGGGACGCGGAGACCCACTCTGACCGGGTGGGAGGGGGGGGGACAGTGGGAAGACCGACGCCATGGTTCCTCCCCGTGTCTCCGACTGTCTAATGAGGCCTTATTAATTCAGATCAGGGCGAATGATTACCTCATCATTCCCGTTCTCCAGAGAGCTCCCCTCTCCCTCCGTACTCTGCTCAGTAAATTTGCAGCGCACTAATCCGGAGAGCGTCCCCCGCCATGAGACTGGGGTTGGCTCTACTCGAAGTGGGCAGACCTCTAATATGAACAAGTCATCCAAGTTCCTGCGGGACACAGCAATTACATGGGGTTGTTTTAAGTCGGCGCAAACGGCTGGTATGTGTTTTATCTATTTTTAATCTATTCTCTTTCGGAGAGGCTGCACTCCCACCAGCAGATCATCTCTGACAGTAAACACCGAACGCCCTCCCCATCTCTGCGCGGAGACTAGTTGCCTAGCAATGAAGTCTCTGATTTTGTGGTCTGTAAGGCTTCCACACGGAAGGGGGAAAAAAAAAAAAACTCTATCAGGATTAGATTTTAGAGCACTGAAACAGCGAGGCTCTCGCTGTTTTCATCTTTTACGTATTTATGCGGGGGAGATCCGGCTGTCGCTCTTTAGACGTTAGCGAGGGAAGTGCACGGCACAAAAGGCAACCTTGCTTCTAAAGAGAGACATCGCTCATTGATGGAGCTGCGTGGAAGACGGTGCATGACACTCTTTTGCAAGAGTTGGTGAAATCTAAAAGTAATCACAGAGGACTGATATACGGTTTGTTGATAATCGAATTTATTAGAAGCCAAAGCCTGACAAAGAGAGAAACCAAAGCAACGTCTGTAGTTTTACACAGTTTCTCCTGCCCACAAAGAAAATAGGTCAGCTTCAAACTGTCTCAGCCAAAGACTGTAACTGCGACGAATAATGGATGACAACAAAAAGAAGAAGGTTCAAGATTCAAAAGGTTGTAATTTATTTCTCAGTGCAGTGAGGGTTTCCCTGTTCCACGCTGCACAGAACTGGCATAAGAAGGGCGCGTAAGGTCACGCGCAGGGCAGCATATTCTCCCAAGAATACTGAGAGATCTTATCTCTCCAACGTGTCCTCAGGCTGGCCTTGGGTCTCCTCCTGGATGGACGCCGCCTGTTTGATACTGATTTCAGTTTCGTTTCCATGAAGTTGCAAAAAAACGCTATTAACTTGCATCACTACACATCCGATTATTACAATGATGTTATCAGATTTTCATGGTCGTGTAGACAGGTCTATTGTGTGCAGGGTAAAGGGAGTTCCAGAGTGCGCTTTAAAAGGGAAGAGCGCATCGCAGGTAAAAAGGATACCATGTTTTCCCAGAAAATGAAGCGGTATTTTAATTTTTTTTGCAGTAATTCTGTTTATTGCTTTTTAAAGTCAAGGAAGTTTATTTGACTTCATTGTATAGGCCCATTATTTTGCAACTAATGAAAACATCTTCACTTTTAAGTGCAGCCATTACGGCAGCAGTGATTTGCATTTCAGTTTTGCTTACACTTGAATTTTACTTACGCTTGAGTACTACAGTACTTGCAGCTCTGCCTGACCACTTTCAGTGAACTGCTGCCCTTCTCTCCTGCATGAGGTGACTCCTTTACTTTGTTAGTATTGATATTTCTGTGGTTGACCTGGTACTCCACTCACAGACGGCGATGTCGCGTTCCATCTTCTGCAGGTGCAGAGGCCCGTTGGGGCACAGCTGAAGCGTATATGCGCAGACTTCCATGTCCAGTTGCATCTGGGTGAGTTAGTCTCGCTTAATTCAAAATTTCTGATCAACAGAACTGCTGATTAATCATTAGACTCATGGGGAGGTGCTGGAGTGTTTCAACAATTGCAGCTTTTTCCCTTCTCCGTTTATAACAGTTTTATTGCTGTTCAAGTTATCTTATTTCTGGCAACAAAATTCAGCGGTCAAAAATAAAAATAAATACAGTTTATACATCTCTGTGAGCTAATGAGAAATAAACAACTACTTTGCCCAGAAGCTAAAAAGTCAAGTGTTGTTAACTATGAGAGCATCTCAGCGTTTGGCTTGAAAAGTGAGAGCTTTACAAAAATGTTTGTTTCATTTGTCAAATAATGGGTTATGGTTCTTTTTAGATTTGGTAAGGAAAAAATGAGGCAAAAACAGCACTGAATCAGTGAGGGCACCAGTTTTCCCTCTCCTTTCCTCTGTCTGATCACTGAATAAGCCGCACCACAAACTTTGCTTGATAGATTCCCTCGTCAAGCGTAATGGACAGAAGCACCCGCCGAAGGTGACACACACCAGAGGGACGCGTGAGAGCGCCTGCTTGAGCAGAGAGTCTGCTGATGTTCTCCTGCATTTTTAATTAAATTCATTCTTTCACTTCACCCCCGCTGCATCTCCCAGTTGCCAAAGCGCTCTAGCAAGAGGGAATGATACTCCCCATCATGTGGCTGTGGAAAAAGCACAAAATGACATAACCTCGTTTGAGTGGAACCAGTTTTTGGCACATAGTGGTGATGTTCTGCACCACATCTAACCTGGTGAAACGATCTGCTAATGAAACAGAGCATCACTCTGAGAACTCTCAACGCTGGTTCTGCTTAAAATTAAGCTGTGTGAAGGGCACAATTACAGTGTTTCATCATATGTTTTAAATATTAACTAGATCACCGGACAACAAGTAGGCTGTTGTGATGATTTAGCATTTTAATAGCATTAGCATTATTATTCCTGTTGTAGTGATAAAATCTCCTCCTTGATTATTTGATTATGGACATAAAGTTAACAGTCATTCCTTCCTCTGAACAGAAGCACGATGCAGTGCTCTCAGAAGTAGGGTACGGTGGTAACTCACACTCTTGAGCTTGATTTATGGTTGTATTCGGATTTATCTCTCCAGAGATGCACACGGTGACGGACTGGCACCAAAAGGAGGCCATTCTGACAGAGGGGGCACATTTAATTCTCAGGTCGTTCAGAACGAACAGAAACATAAATATTACACGGCCACAGTGCAGAGAGTTGCGGCTGGTGAAAAATATTCTAGGTCGGGCTGTTTCGTGTCAGGTTTCAGGATGGGACCCAGGAGCGAAATAAAACCTCGTTTTAATCCAGGCAATGGTACAGAGGATCAGGCAATCCCGTGGTCAGGTACTGAAGGCAGTCAGGTTTAGCGGGACGTCTCAACGGAATCACGGCAGGTACAGGCAGGGTCAAAGACAGGCAATTGGGTAAACTGTTTGCTGGAACGTTCTGCATACGAGTCACGAGCAACGATCTGGCAAAAAGTCTCAAGGTCTGCATCTTAAGTAGCCACACTGATTGCAGGCAAGGTGCAGGGGTGGCTGATCATGCAGAGCTGGTGCAACAGAGAGGGGAGGGAGGCACACCGGAGCAGACCGGCAGCTGCGACAGTTTCATATGAAGCGGGTTTTAATAAACCATCCAAAAGCAACTGAACAAAAACAACTATGGCTATCAATTCCATGCACTGTATTTTTCAGATTATAAAGTGCACCAGATTATGAGGCGCAATATCAATGAACAAGTCTATTTCCATACATAAGGCGCACCTGATTATAAGGCGCATTGAGCGAGACAAAACAGTTAGATAGGTCAAGCTTTATACAACTCATTCATAATAATTCTCAACGTTGTTCAGTTGTAACACATAAAATTCAAAACAATACAATCACTTTTTCAGTTCATTCCTCATCCACGAATCCATCAAATCCTTCATCTTCAGCATCTGAGTTTAACAGATGGGCGATTTTGGCATCAAATATGCCTGGATCCCTCTCATCATTATCCAAGTCAGTTTCATTGCTGTTGCTTAGCTGTTCAGTGATGATTCCGGCCTTCGTGGAAGCTCGAACGACACTCGAGACTGACACCTTAGCCCAGGCATCCACGATCCAATGGCAGATAGTGGCGGAACTCGCCCAGCGTTGCCTCCCTGTCATGATGAATGTGGGTTCGCCTTCTGTCAGCCAACGCTCCTACGCAGCTCGCAATTTAAGTTTGAATGACCTGTTGACACCAATATCTAGCGGTTGGAGTTCTTTGGTTAATCCACCCGGAATGATGGCAGGCTCCGAATTAGCTCGCTTCACTTGTGTTCTGACGGTATCGGTGAGATGGGCACGCATGTGGCAGATCAATAGTGATGGAGATTTGTGGAAAAAGGCATCCGGTCTTTTGACGTAAACTTCTCTCAGCCACCCATTCATCTTCTCCTCATCCACCCAGCCCTTCGGGTTAGCCTTGATGATGACGCCGGCTGGAAACTTTTCTTTTGGCAAAGTCTTCCTCTTGAAAGTCACCATGGGGGGTGGTTTCTGGCCATTAGCCTGGCATGTGACTCCTCATCTCAGAGAGCATAAGAAAATGCACTGACCGCCAAAAAAACGCAGTGGAAAATGTTCTACTGTATTATTTTTCCAAGTTAATCGGCCATTTTGTTGGTTAATTTGCTTTGGGGTTTTTTTTGTTGTTTTTTTTTGATGCGGCCGCTCCACTTCTCCATGTTTACATCACCCTCACTTGATGGGCGGCTCACTCTTATCTCTGGCATAGTTAAAAGAAGAAGGAAGAAATATTCATTTTCTCTTCCAAGTGTGTCCTGCCCCCCCTCCTCTCCTCCTCCTCCTCCTTACTTTAGGTGCTGGATTCACCTTTATGTTATTACCAGTGTATTACCAGTGTTCCACAGCGTCTCTGTGAGGTGTGAAAAAGGTTGTTGATGTTTTGTGTCACCTGGACACAGAGGGCGAGTCTGCAGACAAAAATGATTTGTAGTTGAATTCCTTATGGCTGAGACATATCGAAAAGCTTTTAGAAAGTTTCCAATGGTGTGGAAAAACAAGACCGGCTGTAACTGAGGGGGTTATAAGAGCATAGGCGATCGAGCTCAAGGGCTGTAATCATCGATTATGCAACATGTTCAGGAACCCAGTGTGATGTGGTTGGATCTGTGGCAGCAGAAACCTAACAGTCCACGGGTGTTTTCAAATGGAATGAAATTAAATCTTCATTAACTCGACTTCAATCCCCACCAATCGACTCATCTGTCTGGCGCCAGTTTTGAAGATGAAGGCCTCTGGTATCAAGCTAGAATCATAAATTTACAATGTCTGTCTTTTTCAAATCGAGTTTGCCGAGAAACATTTAGGATCTCGTGGGATCTTTAGGCTCGCGTCAGTAACGTCCGATCGTTTGACTGCAGCAGGCTCGCCGAGACAAAAGTCCTCCTGTGAAAAACATCCGCTGGTTGTCAGGTGAAAAAACTCTCTCAGTGGAAGCGGTGCCTCCATCATAGATGCTAACATCTAGTTACAGCGCTGGGTACATCCTCTGGATGTGGATGATGTTGGCCTCGTCGATCGCTGACCTCCAGCTGCTGTTGGAACAGATGCAGACATGTGAGGGAAGGATGGAGGTTTGACAGACAGATGGTGGCAGTGTATGCAGTAGTGATAACGCTGGGTCGGCCTGTTGGGGGTGAAGAGAGTGTTTGTGGTCTGTTTACCAGTCAGTCTATCTTGCTTCTTTGAGGAAGAACCAAAAAGACTATAGATCGCAAACAGAAGCAGCCCAAAAGGGCTCAGCCTCATCGCTCAGCTGAGGAGCGCAGACATTAAAGTAGAACTCAGATGTTTTAGGCATGTCCATCCGGGAGGAGACCCCAGAGCCCACCTACGACACACTGGAGAGCTTCTATCTGTCAGCTGGCCTGGGAACAGCTGGGGAGGAGGAGGAGGAGGAGGAGGAGGAGGTGGTGGCTGGGGGAGAGCCATGTCTTTAAATCCCCCCCCCGCCGCTGAGGCTGCCACCTGGCGACTCAGACACAGATAAGAGGTTTGGAAAATGACACGATGGAATGAATTTACTTGCAGGAACCAGTTTAAAATTAAATGTCCTTTTCGTGGAGCAAGAAGAAAGTTATTATCCCATTATTGTTAGCATTGTAAGCCAGACAGCTGTCCTTGCTTTTGTATCCCAGCATACAGTAGATCCCATCAGAATTGTGAAAAGGCTGCGAAACAAACAACTGATTATTCCATTCACCCAAGAACCAGCGCTTAGAGTTGCGATTGTGGCTGAAGATGACATTGCCACAAAGACAAAGCCCTTTTTTTTTTCCTTTCAAAAACTGCTGTTAGAAATGAAAATTAATTTGCTTGACGAGGCACGTCTATAAGAAAAAAAACACACACACACACACACAAAAATCAATCGAAGAAATAAATTGTTCAACACTTGAACGAAGTGTCTTCCGGGATATCCGCGTGCGCGCGTGTGACACCGCGGTGTCGTTTCTCAGCGAGGGCGCATGTATCTGCTCCTCACGCTGCAGCGGATCTCTGATTGAAGAAAGAATCTCATTTCCCCCTCAGCCGAACGGCTGAGGGGAGAATCGCTGCGAAGAGCTAGCGGACCGTGCAAAATTGACCATGAAAGTTGCTCAATTCCGATCAAAGTCAATCGAGGCCTTTTTCTCTGTTCAATGACTGCAGTGCATGGGAGGTTTGCAGGAAGTCCTGGAGGGCTCTGGACCATCTCCATCCAGATAAGAGTCACTGACCAGGGCCCCTGCAGTTCCATGAACCCAGCCATAATATGGTAATATGCAGGAAGGCTGCAGATCCATTAGCAGCCGATGAATCGTTACTGGTGCTAAAGATTCGCTCAGTTGCGTGTGTTTACCGCCAAAGAAAATTTCAGCATTTCAGTCAGACGCAACAACGCTGCAATTTTAGCTGGTTGCGTTCGGTTTCATGCCAGGTGGGTGAGCCACTGGTGGGGAGACTCCACCGGTGCCATCAAGCTGGCCCGATCAGTGATGTAGTGGTGGGTATGAAGACAGGCAATTGGGCTGAGTGCTGGAGTTTAAGTTTGAAATGTCCTCCTCGAGCAAACCAACACGAACATGTAACGGCTTTAAGACTTTTCTGTATTGAAGAGTTTCTCTCTTTTGTCCTTCCTTTGCCCTGGATCAGCCGGCTCTTCTCCAAAGCAGCTAACATACAGCAGTGCAATATCTGCTCAACTGCCAAAAAGATATACATATACTGTATATATACATATATATTTTTTTAATCAGGGGTTTATTTATGTACATTTTCAAAACATCAGGAAATATTTATGCAGCAAACAAAGTATTTCTGACTCCAGCAGACCTCAGAGACTTTGCACAAAGGCGCATCTGCGACGCCCCGCTGCCTTCTGAGCTCCTCCTGCGCATCCAAGCAGCTCGCTTTCTGCATCGCCGACTCGGCCGGCATTGGGTTCGTTTCCACTGTTCGCAACAGTGAACGGGAAGTCGGATTGATTAACGGCGCTTCGCGTTTCTCAGCGTGTTGTTTGAGAAAACCCAAGAGTGTTCTGATATACGTCCTCTAATTAGAGCCAGGCAGCTAATGAGCCACGTTAGGGCTCCGAAAACTAATAAAGGGAAACGGAGGCAGAGGTGATGCCCTGTGGCAATTAGATAAGTTGCCAGACAAGCAAGATTGTCTTTTTTTTTTTCCCCGAGCACTTCGGGGGGTACTTCAGCGTCCGGAAAAACATAGGTAAGTGTCTTCATTACCTAAGATGAATCTGTCCGTTACACACCTCAATTGAGCGAGATTGATGGCTGTGAAGACAGTGGCAGCAGCTGATGAAGGTCAGCGCATGTGTGTCTGCCTCATTAGAAAAGGTGAAGCCAGGACCAAAATGTTTGCCTTCATTGAAGCCGGCCTTACACCTACCGACTTCTCACGCGATTTCAAAATCCCAGACGAAATTCCAAAGTCGGAAAAAAATCCTTGGCATCGTGCAGAAGTTGATGCGCGCTCTCGTGATCAGCGTGGTTAGGTGTGAGGTGGCCGTACAACCCTGTTTGAGCTGGTCTTTGGCGTTACCACAATTTTAACCGTGTTTGATATTCTTGTAAGTTTTAAGTCTTGCCGTCTCAGAAACATGGCGTCACCTTTACGGACAACCAATGGGCGCGCTCTCAGCACCAATCAGGAAGTAGCAATGCGTCTCTTCCTCCTCCATTGTTCTCTGCTCAAAAGTGGTTGTTGGAAATTTCCAAGAGGTGCATGATGGGAAATAATCTCAAGAGAATCTAGTTGTAGTCTTGTATTTAGTGACCCCCAGTCGTTGCAGAGTTTTGTCTGTGCCTCGTCTGTGACTAAAAAGTCTTATCAAAGTCTTTAGATGTGAGAGGGTGTCAGATGACAGTCTTTTAAAAGTTTTTATCAAAGTTTTATCAAAGTCTTCTGGTGTATGGGGGGCTCTGGAGGACAAGAGAAATAACTAAAAGCGGTCGAACACGTGCGATTTACCGATGACGCAACCGCACAATAACCACGCTTTTATTAACACAAAGCTTTCTGGGTCGGCACCTCTGAGTGTCCGGCCCTCTTTGTTTTTCCTGTTTACAGTTAATCCAGATGAACCAAACAGCATGTGGCTAATGCTACATCAGCTTCAAGCTGAAACAAGAGCAAATTTATTGCTGCTTTTAATCCCAGTGTTTATCCCAGCAACGGTGAGAATAATTTGCACCCTCGAGGCTCTCGCGTGCTTTCTTATTAATTGCTGAGTAGCTCAAAGTCTCCAACGTGGGCTGATTCTCTTCCACGGGGAAAAATAAATGCCCCACCATGTTAGGGGATAGGTTGTAAAGGCTAGTTTTGCGTGATTCGGGCACCATTTTCAAACTAATGTAACAATTCTTTTTTTTCTTTTTACTTCTTTTAACCAAGCCAATATCCACTTTAAAACCTTAGGAGTTGGCATTTTTAATTATTTTTTTGCAGCTTACAGGAAGATATTGGATAGTGGAGCGTCCTTGAACAGTGAAAGTGATCCGCACAGTAATCCTCTTTGTGTTTTTACTTACTGCCCGATGCCTTCGAGAAACTTTTATCTGGTTTTAAATGGGTGCAGAGCTGACGACTTATTGGCGTCGTCGGCTTTAGACATTATTCGTAATAATTTCCTGGCCGCTGACAGAGCCGCCGCAGCTCTTTGTTTGCTGGGAAAACTTTGGGTCGTGATGAAAATGTGACGCCGAGTCTCAAAATGCCATTTTTACGCATGTTGCAAACAGCGTGTCCCTGCATTAATACAGCTGTCAGTGGTTCACAAAGAAAACAGTCAGTGTAATGATCAAAGCGAGAATAATGGTCGCGAATAACAGCAGAATAATGAGGGCACATGCAAGCAAAAAAACATCATTATCTCCCATATATAAGTTTGTTCCAAAGACAGGCAGTGACATAAGAGGGGGACTAAAACTGAATCTTTTTGCATTTGTTTTACTCTCAAAATAAATTTAAATGCTAAAGAAAAACTTTAGCCCCAAAAATGCCGCGTGCCAAACATACTGCGGTGTGTTTACCGGCTTCGGGAAGAGCGGTGTATCCTGGCAAAAATCAATGCAATTTAATGGAGCAGCGCTGAACTTGCGCCACTGACCAGTGGCGACTTGTGACATTGTCGACCTTTAAGGGAAGCCAGAGCCGCAACGTCTAAAATAGAGCACGATGTCGCAAAGTGTTAGCATGCACTCTCAGGAACATACCTCTGCGGGAGCACAAGCTGCAAGTTTTAAGATGGTTTTCCGGTCTGGTCTGGTTCCAAACATGTTTCATACTTTTGTGTCAGTTCGTTTTACTCCTTTTACTCTGAATTTAACCGCTAAATTATCAAGCAAAGGGGATCTTTCAGAGGTGAGTAATGAGATCAATTCCAAAAAGTTCACAATTGGTTGCAGGAAAATCTGGGGAGTCTCAAGCTCTGGAGCGCTAGAGCTAAAGAAAGCAGAGCTGATAGCTCCGGGGGCTTCCTGCAGAGCCCGTGGTAGCGGGGGACGCCACCATCTTCTCAGTGTTGGATGACTCATTCCATACTCCTAAATGTGTTTAAGACAAAAAAGGAAGTATGGGTACGGGCGCGCTGTTCACCTGCTCCAGGGCGCAGTCCACATGCGTTTTGTTTTGTTGACCCTCGGAGCGATTGCTGGAGTTTCATAGTTCCTCGACATCTGCTTCTGGCACCACGAGACAGTACGAAACATCTGGGGAGCCGGATCAACGAGGCATGAAGCTTTTCAGAGGACATGAGAAGTTTCCACAGTAACACAGGATGGTAAAATGGGGTCAATTTCACCACCTTTCATAGGGCATGAGTACTCAATACTCTTTTGCTGCTGGTCCACTAGCCAGCTAAACCTGCTGGACTTTTCACACAGATGTATTCTCCATACCAGCGACCATTGCCGGACCCTGTGTCCGCATTTACGACGCCACGCTGGGCTCAAGTGCTGTGCCTCAAATCAAGCCAGGCCGCTAGAAAGAAAAAAAAATGCAGCAATTATGGCTCCTGGGAATAACTCCTCAGTATCTGAGAGGAAAGAGGAGAAGAAAACCCCCTAAAATCATTGCATGCATTTTCTCCATTCAGCCTGTGTTAGCTGCTTTGGCATGGGGCACATCTAAGTCTGCAGTTCTTCAGTCCTCGACACCTTTAGTCAGGAGACGACCCACACAGGAGAGATTTTAGAACTCTCCAGGCAAATTTGGCCAATTTGAAGGATAAAATTTCATCAAAACTACCTTTGAGATCAGCAGGCGTGATTCTGCGGCACGTTTTTGCAACTCAGCATGCGTGCTCGGGCTGATCGAGGCGCTATTTCATAGAAATAAGAGATTAATATGATTATTGTATCTATGAGATGTTGGGCGTACTGTGCAAATGTTAACGGTGTGGCTCTTCTGGCAAATTAATTCACCGAGCGTTAAGGTTTGCAGATTAACCACGTCTAATTACATGTCCTGTAATCCACAATAAAGCACAGTGACAGCGATCTGAAAGACTCGTTGAGAGACGCAATTAATGCAATTATTGCAATCAGTAGACACATGATCTAGCGTTAAGCTGCCTTAAGTATGCATTAATGAATTAAACAAATAACAATGGGATGTTGTAGGTCTCCTGAAAAGGAATAACCATGTTTTTAATAATGACTCTAATAATGATGGAATTAGCAGTGATTAAAGTAATCAGGTTCCGTTGAATTCTGTTGCCATTCATTCATTGAGTTGCTAGGAGACGTTAGGAGGGTAAAAAACAAAAGTTTAAATTGGTTTCCTGCTGCCTTTATGGTACATTACAGAAATGAAAGTATCTCTGTGGAAGTAAAATTCGCAAAAAAATAATTTAAAAAAAAAGACAATAATCAGCAACGAGTCTGTTTTATTGTTGCCAGACGACAACGAATAGTCGACAATTAGCACCACTGCAGTGCTCAGTCGGGGTGAAATGAAAAAACAAGTTGTGTTTGCCTCCAGTTTTCCCCCAGAACACCCGTTTCTGCTCCTGCCGAGCACAGAAAACAAATACAGTGCGCTGAATCTGATTCAAAATGGGGCGCTTCAGGCCTGCGCGCAGATACAAGGAACCAGCGCGGCACAGCCGAGGGCCAACGCGGTGTTTACGTGGCCCCAGGCAAGCGCGGCCCTCCTGCACCCGCCTGTTCTGTGACGCAACTGTGCTGCAAAACTTCAGCACGGGGGGGAGAAATATTGATCATTATCCGTAAAAACAGCAATAAAAGTCTCCTCCGCCGACGCCGACTGCAAGTGATGGTGATTGTTCCGACTCCCGAAGTCTATTTTGTTGGCCTCTACAAGGTAACAAGCAAATTCCATCACCGTTAGTGTTGAGGTTGTTGACACGGCAACCGCATCATCGTCGCGGCAGCTGCAGTTGTTCCTCCAGGGATGTCTGCCCGTACCTGCACTCCTAAAGCTGATGGGTGCCTGCGCGCGTGTGTTCCATCAGCCAACACGCTGGTCCGGAGCAGATGTATCAACATCTGGAAGCACGAAACCAGATGTCCATTCGTTCGTTTGTTGCTAACGTGAGCTGCTGTCAGGTTTAAGGGATGCGTTCATCACGCGATAATCAGCAGGTTAAAGACTTTTAATGTTCAGCTCCCAACCCGGCAACACTCAGAGACGAACAACCGACGCGGAAAACATGCAAACGCCACACCGGAAGACAGGACTAACCACTGCTAAACAGACATCGCCTATACGTATTCCTACATCCGTCCCAGCCGTCTTGCCTCTATCCGACAGCTTCCCATTGGGTGGAGTAAACGACGCAGCCAAGGTTTTTCTTTTCTTTTGTTGCAGCTAAGCTGACCCTCTCGTACACTGATCTGCAGATTTCACCATCCCAGGTCGTTCTCACTCCATTTACGTCGCTCGTTACGGATCAAACACAGCCCCATTACATGTAACGAATGAAGAACTGCAGGCTAATGCAAGATAATTGCTCTCAACCAAAAGATTTGGGACCATTAGTGACCAAAGAGGCATTGTTGTACTGCACACTCAGCCTGCAGAGGCTGTGACCTTGGCTACGAGCGCAGCATGCCGTGCACAATTCATATAAAGTGCTTTTTAAACGAGGGCCGCGTAGCAAGCGTTTCTTCACACTCACTTGTCATCGACAGGCTAATAGACAGAGCTGAATCTCCTGCACGTTCTCAAAGTTTTACAGTTTTGCTATGATTTATGTTTCATCTTGTCAAAATTGTGAAAGTTAGTAAAAAGACTGGGCGGCTGAGGAGAAATTACCGACGCGTGGGAGTCGCTTCCCAGCTTGCGCTGCCTTCCATTTTACTGCCGCTTAGGTCAAGGGGGACAACAGAAAACTGTAGATAGCGTAGAGTTAATAATTAAAACCCACAGCTTTATACGTCACACAGAGCCACCAACAAGGAGGGAGGCGGGAATAACTGCAGAAACTGTTTATGAAGGGGTGAAGAAAAAAATGGAAATGAGAACTTTCTGACTTTAGTTATTTTGTGTTTTAAACTGTAAAGGTTAAACAAAAGTAAGTAAGAGGGTCACATCTTTTTAGTTATGGGGGGGGGGGGTGGAACAGGGGATCTGGGTACAGGAGAGATGATCCGGGAGAGCGTGGACCCTCTCCTGAGTCAACGAGCTACCGCTTCCTGCATTTCCATCCTTCTAACTTCTGAAGAGGGTGGGGTCAGCTCAGAACCGGCAGTTTGCTTCCACTTTAATGTCACTACTCATACTGAGAGCATTCGCTTTTAAAGCTTTGCACGGGCTCTAGAACAAAAAACAGTTCTGTGTGTGTCTGTGTGTGTGTGTGTTTGCGTGTTTCGCGTGTGCGTGTCTGCATAATGATGCGACAGCTAGCTACAAGTCATTTTCTCTTTCAAATTAGTCAGGAGTCAGACGACAGGCTGTTTTTGTGTCCAAAACACAAAAGTCCTTTTTTTTTTTTTTTTTAACGAAATGAAAGGAAACACTTTGTGTTGGCGTTTCCTTTTGAGTTAGCGCAGCCTGTATCCAAACAAAGATGAAGAAGATTTCTGATTCTCAATAAATGCTTTTATATTTCGTTCATCGGTTTGAGCAGAACCAGTGCTCAGGCACCACAGGGAAATTTATGCAGAACAGATCCGTCTCCTTCTCTGAGTTGATGAGTTAATTTGATAGACAATCATTACAGCTATTAAACTAGAATAAGTTCGATTTCAGCACAGTCCCCACAGATTCTGTTTAATTAGAAATGAGTGTGAAATAGTACCTAAACAGGAAAGCAGCAATTATTTACTCTGCTAAATATGCTAATGTATGCCAGTTGTACTGTCACATGCATTTAGAATAAGAGGCATTACATCAAATTTAAAACTACCGACGCCAGCATGCCGATGCTGAGGATACTCATTTTAACATGTCAAATATACTAATTGTTACTTATTATCAATTGCAGTCATGGCTCATTCGGAAATACAGCAACAAATTGGGTGCATTTAAAACTCAGGGAATCACCAAAAGAGTGCGAGCCACTGGGTTGTTGTAATTCTCTGCCAGATCAATTTGATTAAAATCTCTTCTATTTCGGGTGCTTTTCATAACAGTGAAAATAGGCTGTTAGAAGATTGTGCATCACAGTTGCAACACTAAAAAATTGGAGCTTTGATGGGTCGTCCAAGCGTTGTCTGTTGGAGACCAGCATCTGTAAATAAAAATGACACTTTCGGTGGAAGGCGAGAATTTATTTTGATTATTGATCCAGTTGTTTAGTCCTTAATGTTTGGAGTCAATGGATAAACTGCCCAGTGCTAGCCAGCTCAAAGGGAGCTTATAGCCATTTGTCGCATCAACATCAGACTTAGTTTGCTGCCTAAATTGATTCAGTCTGGAATTCTGTGAAGTGAACAGAAGTCGAGTCCTAAATGTATGTGAAGATAAAGTACGGAGCGCACCGACCAGCTGCAGATGGACTGATGCAGAAGTGTTCATATTTTGCTCAATCCAGCCAAACAGTCATCTTAAATTTGCAGTAAAGCTAAAAGCATCTGAAACACTTCTCTTAGTCACTCTCAGAGAGAAAGTTGAAAACTTCTCTCTTCTCCAAACTTGTGAGGACGTATGCTACACCCTACTAAATATTTCAGCTCACCTCTTTAACAGCTCCCCGTGGATTTGTCTTGTTTAACCTACTCTTTGACCCACTTTAAATGAGCTTAATGCTTACTCTGGGGGGGGGGGGGGGGGGGGG
>BJFM01010289.1:116287-126878 GCA_016586285.1 Arothron firmamentum
GGGGGGCAGCTTGATGCCTCTTATACAGTATTGCAATCCCGCTCGGAAGCCATTACGTCTGTGATTCTTTTTAATTCCACCTCGTTTGACTACAAAGTCGAGGCCGGGGGGGCCGTCTGTAACAATATAGCTGCTCTCTCATTCGCAGCGGCGTGGTTACCTTCACCCAAGGGTAAACCTCCTTCCATGAAACTCAATAAATGAAGTGCCAATCACGCCGCTGAGGTTGCGACTCCACACAGAGCACAATAAATTCCTCCACCTGTTGTCATGTTGACGGGGAACCCCCGTCGGGAGGAGTTGTATTACACTTATAGCTGTTTGCAGTGATTTTCAAGGAGAGACTGTGCAACAATTTCACTGTTTTGGTTGTTTTTTTTTTTAAAAAAAAAGGAAAAGCTTTAGCTCCAGCTATTGTCGTGTTCTAAAAGTTCCCAAAACCACTAAGTATCCCAAAAGTGAACTTGCTCCGCCCATTTTATCAAGTATGCATCATACCTGACTTGTGTGGACAGCTAGGTATCCCACGATGCATTTCACCTCACCAGTGTTATCAGCAGCAGCACTTCAAGTGTCCAAGTACGTAGTCCAGAAGTTCTGCAGGTTATTGAGAAGGGGCTGATATCTCACTCCAAGGCAGCCTCACTCTGAACATGTTTGTCACCGCGGTGACATTAAATGTTTCCAGTGGGTGGAGGAAAGAAGAGGCGAAAGGCTCACAAAATGTCAGAGGCACGGGAGATGGCCAGTCCTGTGGGTCCTGGAGTCGCTCTAGTGACATTTTCTGCTGCCATCCCAACTTGATGTGGAAGGGAAGAACAACAGATAGCACTGCTTTTAGGCACGGATGCCTGGCTTGCAGCCTGCTCCTGTGCTGACTCCAGTGACCCTTGACGGGAAGAAGCCGTTACCAGAAGACTGACAGAACTTGCAGCTGCAACACCACAACTTTCCCTGACCTTTCTGCTCGGAACTTTAAACAAACCACATAACATATTAAGCCGTACAAGAACAAATATTCATTTCAGAAGCAAAGGGGAGGCCATGTCAGGGTGACGGGCTGTGGATTTGCTTGGGTCTTAACTCACGCTGAACTCTTCGCTTCCACAAGTGGCTGAGGGCGCTCGCCGAGCGGCGATGATTAATGCGGCTCTAAAATCAGCCGGGCCATCTTTTAACTGTCATACTAGATCATCCTGCTGCTGGGCTCCACTGGGTGCACCGGAGCAATACAAATCTAGGTGAGGAGGAACCAAACCACCCCACAAACGGCCGTAGCGGAAGCCAGCTCTAAAAGTCTGTAATCTGTCTAAAATGTCTTATTAGGAGGGTCATTATTTTACTTCCTCCTGACAGAAAATGGCCGTAATGTGTTTTTGAGGAGTATGTATGGTTCTGGCTTACCAATACTTGAACTATAAGCTACGATAAACTCGTTTCCGAGCACCTGCTGAAGCATAAATCCTCCTCTTGACCTCACACCTCAGCATGGAGGAAATCATATACGGAGACAAAAAGCACAGAAGAGCTACTTGAGGCTGCTCTCTCAATGATATGACGAATGAAAGGATATTCATAGTACCCTGGTCATTTGAATATAATTTGACTTCATCTTCATGCCTGACAAGGTTTGGACCCAAATGAAGTCACAATGGAAGAAGAAACAAACTAAATCTGCACCTGACAGTTTGATGATGTGTGATCTTGTCTGTTAGCATGTAGCGTTAGCACAGAAGCTGTCCTTTGGCATCAGAAGCTCAGCTCCCAAATTTACATTCAGAAAACCCTGGCCGAGATCCTTCACACGTGTTTGCCTTGAATGAGTTTAATATTACTTCTGTCTTTCATTTGTCACTGTTTTTGCCCCTGATCTCACACTTCCTGTCCCCACT
This sequence comes from Arothron firmamentum, assembly GCA_016586285.1. Classification (NCBI taxonomy): domain Eukaryota; kingdom Metazoa; phylum Chordata; class Actinopteri; order Tetraodontiformes; family Tetraodontidae; genus Arothron; species Arothron firmamentum. The sequence continues at coordinate 118,180 of BJFM01010289.1, forward strand.
GCTCTCCTTTACGGCGCCACAGCTTAGCTGGTGTATTGCTAACCTTAAAACTATAGCATTCGCGCGCGCTCATTATTTCTGTTTTGTATTGATCTGCTCTTACATCTCTTCAAACTAAATCTATCAATTTAAAAAGAGAACGGCACTGTAGTAGCAAGGTGACCATCAACTCCATCTGAAATTGCGATCACAGACCTGTCCTGACCTGGTCCTGTGGTCCACCTCGCACTCCAGGGCTTACCTGATTGAACTAACGGTTCCTTGGGAGGACGCCATGCAGGAAGCCTTCGAAAGGAAAAGATCTCACTGCAGAAGCAGAACAGCGAGGTTGGACTGTGAAGATCTGCCCGGTGGATGTCAGGTGTCGGGGCTTCGTGGCAACGTCCACAGTAAAACTGACGGATCCAACATGAGGAAGGATCCAGCATGGTCTCCCAAATAGCCTGGCTGAACAGACACAGAGGGGGCTGGTTCTGGGACGCCAGAATCCACTCCTGAGCCTGTGGGAGACATCGTGGGCATAATTCAGCGAAACGTTGGTGAAAATTGGAGCCCCCTTGATAACCACAGTGAAGTGTCTGTCCAGCCTTCTTTCTCTTTCTTTCTTTCTTTCTTTCTCAACGACGCCAGAGGAGCACATTCTTTTGCAAAGCTATGCGGTCAGGTGAGAACCTGGCTCAGGAAGGAGGACGCCCCTGCCTTGCAGATCCACATGCACCTTGATTTATGTTTTAAACCCCCTTGTAGGGTCCTACAGAGAACCTTGTGTATGTTGTATATTCTGCATTTGTCAACAGTTACGCAGATTCAAATAATAGTTATCCTGGAGAAATGTAAGAATTTCATTTAATCTGACAGCCATCATCTGCAGCTCACTTTGGTTTAAAAGCTCAGTAGGTTACGGCTGGATTCAGCCCAGTTTCACTCTCGGAATGGTTGGTATCACTCTCGACTACAGCAGGACGCTGGCATTGATGCAGCTGTGAATGCGGCCGGGGGAACCGGGAATGAGCTAAAGCCAAAGAGTTTGCAGGGACCACGAGATGGAATTAAATCAATAAATATCATGAGAAAGTATTGTGCTGAACAATTCCTCCAGCAGCAGCGTCAGTCCAGTCTGGCAACCAATCTGTTGCAGAGGCTCTGAGGTGTGCTAATGCCGTGATTCGCTGGTTTTCTTTGTATAGCATGAACTGAAAGAGAGGTGTGTCACTGTATCGACATCCATTTAGAACCTCAGGCTTTGTGCAAACGTTGAAAGATACAAGTAACACGACGCAAACTAGCTAGAAATTTGTATAATTTAAGCGAATAGCACAAAGAACAACCCCCGTATCCATCTTTGATATCAGATATATATCTGAGATTTTCATCCGCATCTGAATAAACAACAGAACATGAAAAGTTTCCTCTCTGAACTGTCTGCTGAAGCTGCAGAACAATCAAACAGCAGTTGGCAAACAATAAAGCAAAACATCAGAGCTGAGCACACCTGGTCACGCAATTATCAGCAGGTGCTCGGGTTCTAATTAGGACTCCGAAGCAGAGATTGGCAAAACAGGCGGAAAATATTTACCGCGCTGCTCATGCAAAAATAACCATCCACCGTCGTGATGACGAGGTGGATCCGCCAGCATATATGCACGCCAGTGCGCTACAGGAAATCTGCGTCGTAGATACTTACCACATCAATGTTGTCAGTGAGTAATTTTTTTTTTTTTTCTACCAATTAATAAATATAAAACACTCACTGGTTGTTGATGTACCAAAACATCAGCAATATTTAACTTAATAATTAATTATGAGCATCATGTCTGGCTTCTTGCATGCAACCACAAAGGATGATGGGATAGATTGCTCGGTTAGTTTCAGCATTGCATCGTGGGATGCATTGAGTGCATTATACGATGTCCTCACGTGATGTTCTGACACTCCTACAAAATGTTGCACTAGTGCATTATATTGGCTGTTGGGGGCATTTATTAGCTACCTGCAATGTGTCATAAAAATATTTGCATGGCTCTGTAAGGATGAAGAGACTGCAAGGAAGACGGATTAATTTTCTAAAGAAAATTGCCTTTGAAAGGCGCGGCCTCATTTCGGGCGAGCGCGGTTTCGTTTTACGGCAGGATGCCTTTAAAATTGGTTGCCGCGTGACTCTGGAGTTGTATCCAAATGAATGCTGAACAAATTATCCGATCCACCGATCCCAGCCTCGGACCGGTGAGGCTTCATCCATCCTGCTATGTTTTTGCTGTGGCCCGCAGTCAAAATCTGATCCCAGGCCATCGTGCGCAGTCGTGTGAGCCCAGCCAATCCGATTTGCTCCTAGAAGGTAGAGCAGGTAGCCACAGTGTGTGTGGGAGAAACAGAAAAGCTCTCTCTGCGGTGGAAATAAAATGCAAAAAATCCTTATTTTGTAGACAGCACAGTTATCGAAGTGTTAAAGAGACACATATGCAGCCCCGACCGACCTTTTCACAGCTAAGAAACAGGAGTTTTATGTCCTGTTCATCTCGAGGCGCTTGGTTTTCTCGCCTCTGTCAAAGCTCTCCTGGCTTGTGCAGTACAGGATGTTATATCCAAACTGGCTTCGAGGGGGACGTTTGAAGGTATTTTTAATTTGTGAAACGTGTGAATTTTAGAAACAAATTTCACTCAAATTTCACTTGGAGAACGCTGAGCCAAGACAGTAAAGAGCAACGGCCAGCTTCACTCTATAACAGGCAGCGCGAAGGATTCGGACTCTAGTCTGGCCAGTCTTAGCTGATCGCACAGAGATTTAATTCCCGAAAAAGTCACATTACAGAACAATCCTGCAGCTGCGGCTGCACCAGGACGATGATTCCTTGCTGCCTGATCCTACAGGTTTTTTCCGTATGCAGGTTTAGTCTCTGTTTAGACGGCAACGTCCGCGGAGAGTCTCTTTATTTATCTAAAGCCAAATAATCTGTTTGAAAAAAGTCTCATTTTGCTGTTCATGTGGAGTCAAGAGGGCAATATTCACAATGACACATGACGGTGTGTGTGTGTGTGTGTGGGTGGGTGTGTGTGTGTGTGTGGGAGGGCGTGTGCATGCTCTACATTTGTGCCAAATGCACTGGGAGGATATTAGAGAATCTGCCTTCAAAGAGGTTTTTTTTTTTCCTCCTGTACCTGCTAACAGATTCATCAAAGGTGGATCTGCCAGTCATAATTAAACAGACATCCACAGAGTTAAACTAATGCACATTATCGCACCCTGAAACCAAATGGTTCAAGGCAGATTTTCATACATGATGTCATATTAAAGATGCGTTGCTGCGCTACATGACACCATCAAATTCATTAGATTGTCACATTGTTTTTTTGCCTGCCTTTGATTTTGCTTTTATCCTCGCCTGGCGCTCGGTGGGAGTGAGGCGAGGCTGTTATCATGCCGGGGAAATGGAAATCAGTCCGTTGCCCACAGTACAATTGCATGGGAGGCTCTTTGAGTGGAACATATAAAAGAATACACTTTATCAATTCTCAGTGAGTGGGTTTCAAGGACGAGTCCAATCACAGCCGAGCTGCACATTAAGAGCGCCGCTGCTGAATTAATGCAGATGTATTGTAAGTTTTCATCACGTGGACCTTTTAAAATAATTTTACTGCGAGTTCCTCGAGTTTTTAGTATAAATCTGAATATGAAAAGGGAAAGCTTTTTTTAAATGGAAATCCTCAGAGATCAGTGTGTTTACTTTGTTTTGAGTAGTGATTCAATATCTTGACCTTAAATATGTATTAAACTTTTCATTCGATATGTAGAGCGGTACATTAGCCTTTTAGATTTGAAGTAGTTGCCATCTTATTTATGGTGATGAAGAGGAGAAAGGAGGACAACGGTGATGATGGTCCCTGTAGCAGATGTCGAAGGACTTCAGCTTCTTCAGCAAATAGCCAGTCCTTTCCAACCTATGCAGATTTTTACCACACTCTTTTACGTTATGCATGTTCCAGACTCAAACCATGTACTTGGTTTCTGGAGATCCTGGAACTTTTGGGCCACAGCGTCGGTAATTATCCATCATCAGGCGGAAATGTTGACCAGCAGGTGGCGCTATGACTGCAAGCACATTCCCGCAAGTGAAACCACAGCTAGTTGAAACCACACTACGTCATGCAGGAAACATTTGTGAAGCGGCTAATCGGACGACTGCATTGAACTATACTCAGGAGGAGTTTGAACACGATTTGCATCAAAGCGTAACATGCAGCCAGCACTGTTAGCTGAATGCCTCTGATAGGATTTATCTCGTGCTTTCTACGGACCAAGGGGCACCACTGGCTGCATGGTATAATAACAAATATCCTAATTTGTAAAAGATGTGTTTATTCTCCGAACCGAGCCTCTTCCCCTCACCACTAACCCACTTCCTGAAATAGATCTGCTCCATTCACTCTCTGAAGTGTTCCAAAGAGGAAAAAGCGCTTCTGGCTGCCCATGTCCTACATAATGTAATTATGTAAACCAAACCGAGAGAAAGAAGCCGCGCGCCACACAATCTACCACGCAATCAATGGCAGATAATCTTTAAGGGGGCCGTGGATGCGCGGGGAGGTATTGAAGCACAGTTATGGCTGAATGCACCGCCACCGTTCTTTATGCAGTCAAGAGGTTTAAGACCGAAAACGCTTTCACGGCTAGAGCCATTCAATGGCCGTTTGGTTTTACTGTGTTTGTAAGCACCTAAGGAGCATGTAGTAGGCCCCTCTGCTAGCGTCCTCCCCCAAAGCAGATTGCTTTCTTGAAGCCAAAACGAGCATGGCCATTTTCTGGCAATTCAACACAAAACCATTTGGTGTTTCAATCTTCATTAAATAGCCTTGAAAGCCTTGCTCATCACTCTGTGCTAGGTAATGGGCCGCTACCATCGTATTATCACTATAAAACATACACACACATACACACACACATGCACACCTCCATGGATTTGCAGGCCGGCTAGTTTGTAACTGTGTTTATCCCAATATTGTGATCATTTTTAAGACAATCAAGGCCAAGAACAGAGCTTACAGTTATTTAGGATGGAACAACATCTTTGTAAGTTTTATGTCAATTGCAGCGGATCCGTAAAGCAGCTCATCGGCCCGGCCATTAAGAGGAGCACTCTCTCGCAGCTGTTCATGCCTCCATTGATAATACCGACCCGCTTTGGCGACAGCTCGCATCATTACGGTGCAGTTTATACCATAAGTCTTGATTTGGGCTTTTATTCGTTTCTCTTAAGTGTGTGCACCCACAAACGCTCCAACACACACGCTTTAACACAATATCACAGTCTATGGGTGCCATTATTGCCGGCGGCATTTTCTTCTGCTAAGCCTGTCAGGTCAGGGAAAACACACAATAAATGAAGTGAAAGCAATTTCTCACTGTTTTTGACACATCATGCGTTCACAAAGCAGATCATGTCAGGGCCCCAGCGTGTAACGGCTTTTTTAGTAATATTGATGATGTCTGTATTTTTGTATGTGAGCGTTAACAGAATCCAAACAAATTTAGAGACTGTGTAGGACGTACAGTACATTCTTCAGTGGCATACAGCATCTGATAAGCTCTGTATGAAAGAGCCTAAGTCGAATTCACCACTTCTAAGACTTTTTGGGTGGGAAATTTTTAAGCGAGGGGAAAATTTGTTATACTGGTCAATAATTATCCACAAGGTCATCCACAAAGTCTTGCAGGCCTTGCGGGCTCCTGGAAGGGAAGAATGTAAAGTGTAGCATTCTGTCAAATAACCAGATTTGTTCCCCATCACCACTAATCTGGCAAAAAGTTAACATAATGCTGAAAACTAAAAGTGTCCGAATTGGATGGGAAAAACTGTGGTGTGTGTTCAGCTTATGTGTGTTCAGTAATCAGCCCTATACCCTATATCGTGCACTAACTAGGGTGTACATCATTTTGTAGGGCTGTCTGAATGTTAAGTGAGCACCACTCTACCCTACAATGTGCAGTCACTGTATCCCATCATGCACTGTGAAAAGCAGTGTACATCTGATGCTCCCCAACCAAGCCACACATCCCATCATGCTTTGTAGTCGCACATAAGAAGCTGGACATTATGCTGTTATTCATTAATGTTTAAGTTAAATCATAAAGATATATTAGTACATCGACAAATAAATCATTCGATTAATGGCTGTTTAATATTTATTCATTTGTAAAATGATATTAAAGTGACTCGACCGGCACCATCATTGATCTTGTACAAAAAACAAAGATTTCACCTGTCAGGGAACATCCAGCCTCACTAGTTCCTCATTAATTTTGTTTTTAAAAAAATGCAAGAATAAGTTGGGGGGGGGTGTCTTTGCAGCTTTAATATGATTCATTTTGTTGTTTATTTTTTAACAAGACAAGATTTTTCTGGACTCAGTTCCTTTAGTCAGACGTCTAATAAACAGTTCCCTTGTTCTTTGGCAGATCGGAAACCTTGGCGTGGTGTGCGGCGCCTTTAAGCTAACTTCTCTTTAAATATTCATTAAGTGCCCATGTCAGTTCATTGGAAAGCTGCTTATTGAGTCAATAAATCTAAACAGACCTAAACAAGATACAATAACTCCTGTTTGTAAATGGACCTGAACGCTCCATTGTGGTGCTGTTGGCTGGTTAGTCCATCTAACTGTCTATTATCTGTGATGGTTTATCTTTTACAGGGTCAAGTAGGACCTGATTGTATCCCTGGTGCCCCCCGGTAGAATAGAGGAGATACTTTGGCACTTTTATGCTCATTATAGACAAAGAAAACCACTCATTCTCTGTTTTTCTTGATGAAAAGTTAGAATAAGCACAAGTCAGAAATCATGTGTTAAAGTAGTCTGTTTTGAAGAATTCCATATTAATCCACTAGAAAATGTACTTTTCTACTAAAGAGATGTCAGCGTGGGGCATTGTCAAATATAGCAGCTCAAATAACACATAAGCTGCATTTAAATAGTGTGTTTGTCGAGACAGCACACTCATCCTCCCAAATGATGTCATGGAGTCAGACACTCAACCTATTTCTTCATTAGAGATGGAGTCCCGACACGGCCTTGGCCTTCATGACCGGAGGCCATGTTGTGGATTGGAAACTGGCAAAGTGGCAGCTCTCCCAGCTCAGAGGAACTAAGGGGGTGGCAGACGAGGTGGCCAATTAATATTTCAACAATAGCTCCTCGGTGACCTGGGATTGGCTAACTGAACCGCTAGCCGTCAGAGCAGTTATCTCCGAAACCACCGCACGGGGGGACTTTATAATACTGCGTTTGGAGAAAGAATTCCATGTCCATTGTATATTTTTGCACCCTGTGGGATATTTTGAATTAACACGACAACAATGAAGTGAATGTAAGTGATGCTGAGACACACCCGAGCAAGAAAAGCTCCCTCCAACTCTTCCGCGCACAGAAAGCTTTTGTGGCCTTTAGCCGAGATAATGATATCAGAAAATCAGATGAAGTGTAACACGTCCATGAGTGAGTCCTGAAAGCGTCTCTCGCTCACACTGGTGACTCGAGAGCCTGTCTGAGAAGAAGACAACCGCGCGGCATCCTTGATCTCCAGCCAGTGAAACGCGCCTTGTTATTGGCGTCACGGGCGTGCAGCGTGAGCTGGATCCCGTCAGAAAGTTGTGGAGCTCATTTGAAGTTTGTTTTCCCTCTTCTTCTCTTGTAACACTTCAGCAGCAACTCGACGGTGTTATCTGCAGGACTGGAGGCTGATGAGGCCTAGCCCGGTGTGTTTGGACTTCTGATTTGTTGACAAAGAAGAGAGCGATTGTAGCGCCTGGCAGGAAAGCTATGCGCCTTTATCGGAGGCTTGGCAATCTCTCTTTGGGGGAGCTTTATTATAACTTCAGCAGGCTTCAGGGTCTGTCTGATTTGTATCACATTTGAAAATAAAAGCACGCTTGATTAAAAACGGTTGGTCGACAAAAGTCATTATGTGGAAGCGGATTTCCCAACTGTTGCTGCACATCTGGAGACTCTGTCCCTGCGTGTTCTTTTTGTTTAATTGTAAACTGTGCATGGAGGTCTTGACGTATTCTGCAATAACGGAGAAATCTTCACATGCTTTCCGCTGTGCACAACCCTCAGGGCGCTCCACAGCCTCGCACCCATTTATGTGTGTTTTCGATATTTCTTACTACCTATGTGTTCATAGTTGTTATCTAATTACAAAAGGGACTTGCGTGTATGGATATTTTATTAATTTTTATATTTATGTTCCAAAAGTATCCTGAATATGCGCTTTTGAAATTATCACTATGAATGACAGGTAATGTGATAACCGCCCCCAAATATTAACATTTGTTCAATTACACACCCATCTTATGGCGCTAGCTCACTGTCTTTCTTTCAGTGTGTGTGTGTGTGTGTGTGTGTGTGTGTGTGTGTGTGTGTGTGTGTGTGTGTGTGTGTGTGTGTGTGTGTGTGTGTGTGCATGATTCATATGTAACCTGGAACCCACCATCACACATTTACTGTCAATCTTCATAAAGTGTTTTTTTTTAATAGCTTGAAAGCAACAAAAAAAAAGAGAGAGAGACTATGACTAATACACATCACTCTGGGCAAATAATATGTTGTCAGAGAGCATTCTTTACACTTTGTTCTCAGAAACATGAGAACATAAACACGTAAACGTTGATTTCAGGCTTCAGGAAGTGAGCCGATGAGACGCTTTTAAT
>BJFM01010291.1:0-58302 GCA_016586285.1 Arothron firmamentum
GATCCAGGAGGGCCCCCCCCCCCTCACAAACTCCACAACCCACGTCCAATCCTAGCCTGACCAAGTCCTCCTTGTCGGTGCACCTATCCCAAGAGAACATTGCCAACCCCTCCTAGCCTGAAGGAGGGGCAGGAGATGGGGACTTGAAGGGTGCTGAGGACACAGTCAGGACAGTCTGCCTCCAGTAGACCAAGCTAGAAGAACAACCAAGACGCAGCCCAGCGCGCCCACTCGCCCCAGCCAGCCGAACACCGACGTTGGGTCCAAAAGGAGGAGAAGGCGGGTTTATGGAGAGAGCGGAGGTGGAGAAGACCTGAGCAGAGACAGCACCAGGTTGTGGGTAATTCCAGCGTAAGTTCACGTTTGTCAGTAGGGCTGCACCAGTTGGTCTCCGCCAGTCCAAAGACGCTTTCCACCGACCTTTTTTTTTGGTTTTTGTACTTTTAAAAAATAATTTTGTTAGAAACATTTTAACCACATTGACAGTAAATCTGAGGTTTTTTGTTTCATTTTGGAAGAGTGGAAAGGTAAGTTATCATGTATTACAACCATCCGTGTCCAGAAACCATCACCCCATCGGCCACGCTCCATCCCTTCAACACGTCCAAACATCTGTGGACTCTGTCCATTTTCACCCATCTACTCCCGTCTTCATCCCGTCTGCTCCGCGACAAAGGCAGGGTTCCTCTTTGGGACACCGGTACATATCGTGGGGCTAATTTCATCACACAAAGTGGTTCAGTTGCCAGAACTCTAACTCGATTATGGCACCAAAGCCCTCTGATTTCAGCAAGACGTCCCAGGGGGGCTGGATGGGACGCGAGGTAACCAGATTGTCAGACCTTTTGGAGGAGCTGGCCTCTTAGCGTGATGGTATCACGGCTCCTCGGGCTGCTCTTGCTCGGCGACCGCTAACCAAGTTAGGGCTAACGTGTCAGGAAGGGTCGCGTCTTTGGCTCTGAGTGAAAGCGATTCTGGAGTCGGCGGGTTTTTGGCCGCCCGGCTTTGGCTTTAGTCAATGATTAAAGTCTCAGTCAAGGGAATCTTGGGTTTGACTCCACTTCAGGACAGCACGTTAACTCCCTCACACCCGCTGTAAGTCTGAGCGTCTTCTCATGTCCGAATGTCTCTTTTGTAAATTTGCGACAGAAACTAGCAGAATTTTCCGCCGTGCTTAGCTAAGTCGACGCGGCGGACTGGTGGGTGGGGTCTGTCGCAGTTGGTGCGCAGCCCCTTTTTGCGCAGTGGGTGTGACCGATGACTAATCCCTTTTTATTCTGCAGATGTTCTTATGTGCAACATTTCGTTTCTGACAGCGAACCGGTGTTACGACACGGGTTTGATTCAGGGATGGCTGAAGCAGGTTCGGGTCTCCACCCTCACACCTTCGAATCGAGTACAGATACAACTCAGGATGGAAGGTCAAGACTGAAGGGTCTTTGCCTTTTATTCCTGCCAGCAGAGGTACCGGGGGGGCTGAGAAAGGCTGGCCAATGCCCAGGACCCCATTGTGCTTGATCTAACCATGCAGTGCATCCTGTGTCCATGGTTGTGCCAAGCACCTTGGAGGCTTGTGAGCACTTTCCTCTCCTGGTTTTGACCCTCCAACGTGTCCAAAAACTACAGTTTGTGTTTTCAATCTCCAAAATCCTTTTGTCGGTTTTAGAAACAGTGAGAGTGAAATACTGAATTCTGGACAGAAATAAGATGCTGGTGCTTGTACAAGTGGCATAAACTGAAATATCCGCCCAGAGTGCTGCCAATAAAGATGATGTAACGACCCACCGTGTGTTGTCGTGGAGGTTTTCCTTTAGGCTGACCGCAGTCAGAAGGTCATCTTCTGCAGCCTGCTTGGTCTCCGGTTGGCAGATTTGTGAACGGTCAATTACTGTAAGTGCTCTGTTGCTTTAACGTGGGGCCAATAACTCCAGCCGGTGGAGGTCACTCTCTCAGGATGACTCACCGGGCTGCAAATCCACCCAGAGACATGCAGACACCAAGGTAATGTTCTCCAAATGGCAATAAAACATGTTTCACCTCCACCTGTGTTGTCCTGGAACTCTCTGAACATTTAGCAAATAAATGTGAAAGGTTTAAAAGGACTCTTCTGTTCTTTATGCATATATTCTTCATATATTTGCTGTATGTGGAGACAAATAAAGATTTCTTTCTACACTGGCACTGTGACACGCAGTGAGTTAAAATGATGGATATCACATCCTCGGTTCTGCAACATTAAAACCGGTGACATAATTCTACGGCTGTGGCTGCCGCCTCCAACACCACCCCATTTATTATTCCAAAGGCGGAACGAGAGAAAAAAAATCAATTATTCTTTTCACAGCCGACATTTTGACATGTTGGTTGTTGCTGATGTCATTAATGTCTTCTCCCATTTAAAAGAACAACTAAGACTTTGAAATCAACAAAACAAAGTGTGAGTGGGTCAACTGAGTGGGTGCAGATCAGAGTGGGCTTTTGAAAGGAAATAAAATCCTTATTTCATAAAGCACGTTAGTGCAGAGTGTAACCGAGAACAGGGACGCTGAAACCCAGGTCCCAAGAGTTGCAACCCAACCGGGTTTTCTGACCTACCGGGTGGAAAACGCGTTCACCTGGGTTCCCACCTGGGTCGGTAGAAGCTTTGTCTGCCTGGAAGGACAAAAAACCCGGTTGGATTTCAGCCCCCAGGTCCTGGGTTCCACCCCCCACCCACCTGGATGTTCTTTACTGAAATGAGATGATGAGATGAGATGATGCTTCACTGCTGTGAATTAAACTTCTGCATCTGCCACAGCAGGGACGTCCCAACCAACCAATCAGAGTCTGACCAATCAGCATGAGTCACGTCTGGTGTGCGGCTGCCTGGTTGGAACGACAACCTGCAGCCACGCGGCTCCTCGAGGAGCAGTTTGGACATCTGTCCGTGTCCCCTCAGGGCTGCATTGACCTGTGAACGCAGCCAGGCCTGTTTATGCTGCAGGTGAGGTCGTACGCGACGCTGTGCAGCCTGTTTCTGACCTCAGCAGACAGGAGCTCCAGGGTTTACGGATTATCCCGTTACGCAGGACTACAGCGTCTGCTTGGCACATCAACCGCGCTAATCACCTCTACCCCGAGACAAGGTCGTAACCCAGGAGAGGGCTGCAATCAACAGGTGAACACCACAGGTCACAAGATAAACGGTTTATTTGATTGGTTTAGGCCTTGAAGTTACAATCACATGTGCATCAGCTGTCGAGCGCACGTGTTGCGTTCACAGGTGTGGCTTCGGGACACACCTTAGTCAAACTGACAGCAGTCACACCTGACACACAGGTGTCACGTGTTGCACTTACAAACCATGCTACACAATGTTTAACCGTGTTACCATAATCTACTTTAAGCCAGCCTGGTTCAAAAGGACACTAAGAAAAAGCATTTTATTTCTTTAATAACACTTTTTTTTTTTAAATTAACCAAATACTTTCAGGTAATGAACATTTGGGCCAGACTGAGGCTGGAAACGGTGTCATTTAGCGACTTGTTTAATGAAAACATGGAGCCCTTTTAACATTCATAACACACCAAACAACAAAATCAGAACTCAAAGGATGATTTTAAAAGAAATTCCAGTTTACAACAATGGCTTCTTTTTTTTTTAATGCAGGGCAAACGTCCACAGAGCCAGGGATGATGGCGGCTTCCTTTATTCACCCAAGGTGAGTGCAAGATGCACCGTACAAAGTAGAAAACACAAACACCATTAGTGCAAATGTTAGTAAAGTTTGACCACTGTGAACACCAGGATAAGGACTTGGGCTGAAATTCAACTTTTTTTATTGTCTTGAAATGCAAATGAATTAGGATGCACAATGACTGCAGCATGTGTCTCTGAAAAGTGCTGGTTTCTAACTCAAAACTAAGCAGAAGAGAGGATCCGTGGCGTTAGCTGGTTGCTAGGAGCCCCTACAACTGCTCTCGATCTGGAACTCAATCTGGCAAACAGCGTCTCCACCCTGGTGACGCCTCAACCACTTCTTGCTAAAACAGAAGCCCGTTTCCATGCAGAAATGTGGAGGTACGTCTTTAACGGTCCTGATGAGAACTCACTCCTGACACAAGCAAAAACCAGCCGCTAATGTCTGGCTCTCAACTCCTCATCTGACGCTGTGAAAGAAAACGTAAATGCTGTTCAGCTTCACTGTACAACCAACACAATGAAATGGCTTCTGAGGTCCAGGACAGCAGAAGACAACACGTTTACAGGGAAAGAGCGCTTTGGCGAAAAAAAGTGTCTGTCATTTGGCCAAAACTACCAGTAAGAGGCAAGAAGAGTGTGGTGGGCGTGGCCTGCGTTAGCAACAACACTGTGGGTACCCTAGACTGCACTTCTTCTTCCAGTAATGCTGTAACCAGTGTCCTCACTTGTCTTCTTGTGTTGACCTCATCAATGACAAACTGGACCATCTATTGTAGGCAGCAACTTCATTTCGCTACGGTGTACCAAAGGTTTGGCCGGACGGTTCAAATGGGGCGAACACGAGCAAAACGACCCCCGCGGCGTCTGCCTCAGGCGTAGATCTGTCCTGAACCACCTGTGTGGGAGTTGTCTCCGCCCAGGCGCTCCTGACTGGACTGGCGGTTGCCGTCACTTGATTTGATGACGCCAGCGTAGTCGTGGATCCCCACCTCTAAGTTCTTGGCCCTGAGGGCAGCATTATGCAGCTTCTCCAGAAAATCAGGCATACCTGGCAAGAGAGAGAGGCCTTCACTCCAAAACGTGCATTTGAGAAGTAAACTAAAGCCAGAAAACATTATTCTGACGTCACAACTTGTGAAATAACCATTCTTTAGATTTGGACTATTTGGCTGGACTAAAATATGCGACTAAATGTCTAAAAAGGCTCACCACTTGAGACCATCCAGCTCACGCAGTAGCGAGGAAAGACCGTCTGAGGGTTGTCGCTGTAGGTCAGCAGGTAATCAAATCCATTCTAGGAATGTAAACACACAGATTAAACACTGGCTGGGTGAAAGCAAATGATAACCTAGCAAAAGCGTTCACGAACCTCGTCGAATGACTTGTGAGGGCGGATGACCATCTTCGACTGGTATGAATGGACCCGTACGAATTCTTGAGTCTCGGGGACTCTGGGATGCTGCACAGCTCTAAAAAGTTAGGATTCAAACGCAGGTTTGTTACTGCAGGATTTGGAATTTCTATAAGCCCAATTTCATCTCTGAAACTCTTGTCCAGTCCTACCTGGACACCAGCGTCATCAGGTTGTTTTCTACATCAACATTGTAGCGACGCACATAGACATAGTCTCTTGAGTACATGGGATACTGCCAGCAGAGAATAAATAAGATTAAAGCACAGCTGACGTCATGGTGGGCTCATGAAAATGACAAAAAGCATCCTTTTTAGACAAAGTAGACTTCAACTACCACAGCGCTGAAACTTACAGGAAAGTGTGTGGCCCAGTGCACAATTTCAGAGCCTGTACTGGAATCTCTGTCCACCACTTCAAGCTTAATAACCAGAGCATCCCATTTCTTCCTGTACTCTGTATCCAACTGGGGGAAAAGGCAATGCAGAAATCACAGATAAGTACAGCTTAATATAGCGTAGAGTGCAGCAACACACCACCAACACAGTGGCTACACAATAACATGAAACAGCAACAACCAGAATCAAAACAAAGTAAAGAAGCTACTTCCACAGTCATGTACTTTAGCAATAATATCAATATGACCTACAGTTCACAAGTCTGAGGATGTAAAATATGACAGCTGATGAATTCATAGGGGCACAGATTACTGAAAATCTACCTGCACATTGAAGAACTGTCGTGGGGTGACGTCGTCGTATGAGCCCAGCACTGCATGTAAAACACAGAAATGGGAGGTCAAGCCTTCCGACCGGTCGCGCCAGTATTACCACGGGACACTTTGTCTGCTGACCTCTATATTCATAAAGGTGACTGTTGGGTATTGGACGTCTCCAAACTTTAAAGTCCCTCTTCTCCATCACAACTTCCCATCCTGGTTCGAGCTGTTCAACTCGTGGACCTGAAGCTGCATCTCGGTTTTTGACCGTCTCAAGAGCCTTCAGCTCCAGTCCACACCTTTAAAAGTGACAAAAGAACAGGTTGGTCAACAGAAAGCGTTTGCATAGTCACCTCAGCAACGTGCACATCTAAAGACAGACAGCAAACCTGTGCATTTCCTCATCTTGAATCCTCTCTTTGTCCCAAATGAAGACAGCGGCCATGGCCGCGAACAGTTTACCAGAGGGGGCATGCTTGCTCTGAAATCTGCGCCATAGGCTGCTCACCAAGGTCCGTCTGGTCCTCTCAGAGTACAAGTTAGAGTAAAGTTCGCCGATCTGACACGCACGCCGGAGCCTTTGTCCGGTTACAAAGCTGCAGTGGTCCGCGAAGATGGAGAGTAAGCCCTTCCTCTTTAAGCCGGATCTGGCAGCCTCCGCGGCGTCGACACTTGCTCCGTGAAGCCAGGTTGAGAGCAGGCCCACTGTCCTGCTCAGCCACGGGATCTTCTCCGCCTTGTCGCTTCCCTCTTTAACAGTCCATCTGAACGATCTGCTGCGCTGGTGTCTTACAGAGTTTACGCTGATCTCGCAGATCGGACGGCGAAGAACTGAATGAAACATGGCAGCTATGACCGTGACGAGTTTCCAAAGGTTAGTAAAAAACTCTCAACCTTTGACAAAAAAAAGCTAACGATTTTTGCAACGAAACCTTTCATAGAATTTCACAACTCAGGGCCTTTAAAAAAATTAGAGCACAGACTTTTGTTCAACATTTTACTAAACTGTTAGTTACAAAAGCAGATATACGCACGCGTGTTAGCATTAGGGTTAGCTAATTCTATCTCTAGTTCCTACGATTTGCAGCTGGCTTGAAAAACTACAACTTCATTAATGCCACATTAAATCCTAATTTAAAACTCTATATAATACACTTTTATTTAATGTCTAATCAACTGCACAGCATAATGTGTCAACCTCGCGTTAGCCAGATTACCGTGGTCCATTTGACCTCCTCTTCCTACTTACTCTCGCACACCCACCCGGAAATCCCGCCTTAGAGAATCGTGTCGCGGGTTCTGATTGGCCAAACGGGAGAAAAGCGTAATTGTGATTGGTTGTTTTGGGTGCCCGTCCTAAATGGGACCGCTAAATAGCTAGACGTCAACGTCTCAGTAAGGAGAGTCGCTATTGGTTGCCCAAAAATTATCTTCATTTCGTCATCGTCTATTTTGCATAATAGTCTACTAGTACGTTATTACCTGTCAGTATGGGTAACCAGTGTTCTTCTCTTTTATTCCCGCGAGGGGGCGTATTTCACAGTGCAATGCTTTTGCAGTCAAAAGCAGCTCCTGTACTTTTTAAAGAAAATATATCGATGCGACTAGAATGCGTAACTAGAGCAAGTTCCATGCTCGTAATATTTGCCGAGTAAAAGTTATCTGAGGGGTATTATTACGGGTATTATTACGGGGTGTTATTACATATTACGGCAAGGGGTGCATTCTATGGCACAGCACCTGCGTTTGTCTGTCTGCCTGTTTGTTAGCGGAACTTGTAAAACTTATGAATTGGTGGTGTGCTATTGGAAACTTCTAGGAAATGATAATGGGTCAAGAACAGATCATTATATTCCGGTGATGTTCCGGATTTCGGAAGGACTTTGACCTCCGATCACCCGAAGCAACCTACCATGTTATATAACCTTGTATTCCTCCTACCTATATACTGACCTTAGTGGTCTGCGTTCTCCAAGTTCTTTTCTAGTTGTAATGGCGAGAGGAACAATGTCCTGACTCCAACTGGGGGGAAAAACACCTTAAATCTGCAAATGACCTGCAAATAGACTTTGTATCAGTGGATTATGTTTGTGTTTTTATTATTTTGCCAATTAAATATAATCTACTTAAATAGCTGTGACATAGTATGTTGCTTTGGATTAAAGCTCCTTTGACTACTGAAAGAGCAAAGATCAAGAGTAAAGACTGGGTGAACCAAATGCAATTACTTAAGTTAATTATGACCAAGTTAACTATTAAAAAAAAAAAAAAAAGCATTTACATCCCACTGACAGCCACGGTGGGTTCAGCAACGTTTGTGCGCATGCGCTGTGCGGAGAGCGCGCTTATGAAATAACTTGTGCAGTTACAAACAAGGTACACACGGTGGTGCTGTTTCACCACGTCTCAAAATATTCCTCGTACAGGACCCAACGCTGCGAAGTGAAAATTAATTCTTTTAAATTAGTCAATTAAAAAAATGTGGAATTGCATTTAATCTTTATCAAGTGGTCAGTGAAAATGGTGAGCATTGACTCTCTCTTTTCATTTTGGATTCTAGCAGTTAAAAAAAATGGAATAAGACAGAACATGAACTTAAAATATACCTTGAGATTCATTTATAAAATGGGTGGAAGCTATTTTTCTATTTTAATTTTAACCTCCAGGCACAGGTTTGTTTTGAGTCATATGTCTCATGAGGACTAAAGTGTGATAAAACCCAAATGTGGTGAAAAGTTTTTGAAAATAATGTCATGCTTATTTTCTGTCTCAAAGAACAAATACCCCACCCTCAAAGAAAGAAAAAACAACAAACCTTTGATCCAGCGAATGATAGTGATACTTTGTATAATTGCACTTGATTTATATAATCATTCACGTTCATATTTCATTATATTCAGTTTATTTTACATTGAAGAACTTATGACTGCTAAATGAGGGCAATTAATATTTCAGGATATATGCAGGTAAAGTATAGCTTTCTTGTGGGGGAGTAAAACTAACGGCTCCGTGTTTGACAACAAGTGAGTGACGAGTGACAAATGCTAAAAATATCTTGGTAAACAAAGATCTCAAGTTTCTAAATGCGTGTTATTGGGACTGGGGGAAATCGTCGCTCCCACGCTAATGAAATTCTGCTTTCACATCTTTCATGATTGATTTATAAATCATTACGGCAGACCTTAGAGATAATATAATTACTTTTCTACCAGAGTGATTTTTCAAATAAAAGGCCTTTGTTGTATTTATTTGGTTCTTAACGATTTGTTTCTGTCTCAAAAAAGCACAGTTTGATCGAGTACGACAAGAAAAGCATGTCTTTTTCTTCCCACTGAGCAGCATGTCTTTAAGTTGCAATAAAACAAGAACTAATAAAAGAATACAAACAAAAAGAAAAAATGGTCTCTGGTTGTGTGAGCTTTGAAGTGGGATTGTGTGAACTTTGAAGTGGCTTTGAGAAGAATATACAAGACCCATTGTCTTGTGAAAGTTAAAGCGTGTGCAATAACAAGCGCTTCATGTCTTAAAAATAGGATCTGTGTTTTATTATTAACTATTATGAATAATTGCCTTTTCAGTTTCCTATAAAGTTTAAGTTGGTTCAATTAAATCTAAGATGCATAAAAAAAGAACAAAGTATCAATATTTGTCACTATAATGTATCTGATATAAGAGACTAATTATTTTAATAATTAAGGATTCATAAGAACTGTCTTTCATGTGAAACATTGATCATAAATGAGGCTTGTGGTGTGGAAATTTCACTTTCTATTGTTTTGTGGCTAACACAAACATGGTTGCCATGGCGTAATGTTCTGAAAACACTGCTGAATATTGTGCCTTCACAAAGAATGTCTTTCTTTGACCTTCAGCAAATGTAGACATTCCAGATAACCCATTACTGATGATAAGAGACTGACAATTACTGTATTTTAGATTTTATTTAGCAACATTTCAATACATGCTATTCAGAACAATAAGTCGATAGAAATTCCAAATGCAGGTCTCTTAATGTGGGTCTGACACTAAACTCAGGAAATTTTGTTTAATTATGAAGTTGATTGGTTATTTGTGAATTGAGAATGTTTTCTGTAGTTTTCCAAAGAATATTGTACAATTTCGTTAAAAAGTGCCTATGTCCTTGGTTAATTTTTACTCCTTAATCGTAGTGTTATGGATATTATATAAGTCATGGTGTAGTCTTTTGTAGTTCTTTTTGTAGCTTTCTGACTAGTAATTATAAATGAATGTGGAAAAACTGAACAACTTCCATACTGGGATCTGCTGGGATCTACTTTCACTCCCTGACCGCGTGACAGGTTAAAAAAAAGGGGGGGTGTTGACAAATGGCGTGGCGGGGCCACTGGAAGGGTGGAACCATTGAAAAAAGGAAGCAGACCGGCACAAGGGAGCTCTTACATGCGGTAGCGCGTCTTCATTCAAATCGCCAAGATTCTCAACCGTAGTTCGGCGGGTTTGTTCCATATCGAGCTCGGTATTCGTTAGTAGTCTAACGTCACGTTATCGTTTTGACGTCTGGCAGTTTTTGCGGAGCGTTACACGAAAGAATCTCCGTATTTTGTCTTTAGCCCGCGCGCGCTGTCGTGTCGGTGCGCGCTTTAATTAGCTTATAGGCTAACGAGCCCCATTCTTCTCCGGAACGAAAACCTCAACGGGTGGTAAGTTTTAAAATCTATTCTGTCTACAGCTTCGTGTGAATGAATATACTCAATGAAAATGTGCGATTAACTAAATCTGCCACGCTATGGCTAACTTGAGTTGTTTAATACATACAACACAATGACACAAGTACGGTTTTCAGCTATTCTAGCTCCTACAATATTGTATTCGGTGTTTCTATCTAAAACTAGACGGACAGAGTCATACAGGCGATTTCATTCTGTTCTCGGATACCGCTGTTATGTAACTACGCAACACCCGGTTCAAATAGTGAAGTAATGGAAAGCGGCCTCTGCGGCGGTGGTAAGCTAATGTTGGCGTTAATGGCCATCTGTTCGCACACTTGGCAGGTCGGGAAAAGATTGGACCGAGACACGGAGGTGGCTGCCCACCCGGTCACCGCTAGCATTGTGTCATATCCGGTTGACCCTCCATGTTACGGAAAACCACGTCAAACGCAGTTTAAATCGAATAAAATCCCCGCATTTGCTGTTACCGGAGTAATGGCGAACGTTCTTCGGTCCGAGCGTGCAGACCAAGTCGAGTCTTTTTCTTTTGTTGGTCGTTTTAAAGTACAAACGACGCCGGTGGCAGCTTTGTGCTATGAGTTGGCTGACGACACGTGCGCCAGCGGTAAAAGAAATATGTCTGCCCAGATAATCCCATTCTTATCTCACTGCGGCCCTATAGACAACGAAACCGACAATGGCACGAACAATAACACAAGAAAAGTCGATGAAATTACATAGAGAAGTTGACGTAGCTTTTGATTCCCCCAGGCGACCTTTCCAAAATGGCTAGAGGTCAGTTTTTAGACACCCCTCAAATGTTCTTCATTTAGGAGTTAAATATTTTTGCCGCATAATGTTTGTAAAGGTCATATAAGGGGATCTTTTTTTGTCTCTAAATGATTCTTCTGTCTGATTCATCTAAAGATGAAAAACTCTGTTTTTCTATTTCAGGATGTACTCCTGCTCATCTGCAGTTCTGTTTGCACAATGGCTGTCTGTTTACTCTGCCTGATGGCTCAGCACCAAAGAAAAAGCAACATTTCTAGTACAATTACTGGATAGCAATAAGCCCACTTTATTCCCCCGTTTACCCTTGTTTTTCTTTTTTTGCCCGATAAACTCATCTAAAATTTGCACTGATATATATTATAAAATCCTGCTTAAACAGGTGGACCTAAATAATTTATTTATTTTGAATTATCTCTTGATAATAGCTGCTGATAGTAAATAGAATTACACAGAAATTGTGTGTAAAAGAAGCTGTGTTTGTAGGCATTAATATCCCTTTAAGATTGTGAAGAAGCTACTCCATATTCTGCAATCATGGTTTCAACGACAGCAGCCACTGTAATATTGGCTACGACCGCTGGAATAGCAGCACAGACTGGCCTTACCCAGTACATGTGGCTGCTGATACTTGGCTTCGTAATTGCCTTCGTCTTGGCCTTTTCTGTTGGTGCCAATGATGTTGCCAACTCATTTGGCACTGCCGTGGGGTCAGGAGTCGTCACTTTGCGACAGGCATGTATTCTGGCTACAGTGTTTGAGACTCTGGGTTCTGTGCTCATCGGGGCCAAAGTGAGCGAAACCATCCGCAAAGGTATCATCGATGTGGGTGTTTACAATGGCTCGGAACATCTCCTGATGGCTGGATCCATCAGTTCCATGTTTGGTAAGTGTCGTCTACTTTGTTACAACTGCAGCTGAATTCTCCTGCTCAGAACCCTTTAACTTTTTTTTATTGTGTTTTTCTTGTCATTAGGTTCTGCTGTGTGGCAGCTGGCCGCTTCCTTCCTTAAGCTCCCCATTTCTGGAACACACTGCATTGTTGGTGCTACTATTGGCTTTTCACTGGTTGCCAGAGGCCAGCAGGGAGTCAAATGGATTGAACTTCTCCGTATTGGTGAGTACACACTGTCAGCTGAGAAAAGCTGCTGTATACCAGTTCTACAACATCAAGAATTACATAATAAATTTTTAAAAGTCAAGCTGAGCCATATTTGATCAAACAAGTACTACAGACATAATTGCTGTCATTTATTTGTAGGAGAAATTGCTTTTACAGGAAAATGGTGATATTACATTTCCTTACCAACATGCTCGTCTTTAATTCACAGTGGCTTCCTGGTTCCTGAGTCCTCTTTTGTCTGGAATAATGTCAGGCATTGTTTTCTACTTTGTGCGCATATTCATCTTGCACAAGGTAAACAGGATTTTGTGTTCCGTGATTTGGGAAGAATGTTGCTTTTTCTATCATCTGATTAATGAGCCTGTTTCCCGTTAACACATTAAAATTGCTTCTCTGACTTTACTGTGTTTTTTCTGCAGAGAGACCCAGTGCCCAACGGATTGAAAGCCCTGCCTGTCTTCTACGCCATAACAATGGGAATCAACCTGTTCTCCATCATGTTCACTGGGGCTCCGAGTGAGTGTCATTGTTATTCACTTTGCTCTGCATGCCTTCCCAAAGCCACGGCTTAAAATAAACTGCTCCCTCAGACGGCCGGATGCCCACATGTATTCCAGACTGAACCAGACTTTGTTTACCACTTTCACAGAGGCTGTTTTTATTTGACCATGTTTTTAGGGGCTGTCTTGCTTGTGGTTCAGTGTGGGTCATAGCTGGAATGAAGGTTTAGAGCGGAGCACAGCGGGGAGGTGGAAATAAGATTCCGCTTTACGTCACTGTCTGTTCTCTTTTTAGACATAAAGGAGATGTAAAATGTGTCAAGAATGATCATAGTTTTCCACTGTATTTGCTGTTTAATTATGTGTAGCAAATCTTAGCTTACTTATTGCCATTTTCATCCACAATTCATTAAACGAGCACCTTTTGCTCCTTTGTTCTCTTCTCTCTGCAGGGCCTAACAGTTCAAGCTGGCCTGGGCCATTAAATGGCCGCTACAGGCTAGAGTTTGACCAGATATGGTGCGCTGATGTGTGCATGCACATCAGCGCACAGGAGAGATCACTTGCAGTTCCAGCATAGCCCATAACCCTGCTTAGTCAGGCGCATTCCGTACAGTTGTGTGAAGTTCCTTTACCTCAACACTCTGTACACGAGCACCAAAAGGTGTGAAATTGCATTTCAGACACCTAACAAAAGTTGGTATGCTTTAAACGTTAGGCCTGACATTTTAGCAACCCCCACAAACATGACTGCATCCACATGTCAAATTAATTTCAATAAAATTGGCCACTTCATGCACATTCTTGCACATTAAACCCAGTAAAAACTCATTATTGCTGACGTACCGAGACGGTAGTTTCTAACATTCTGGTTGGCCACCAGCCATCCCACCGCACATTCCTACACTTCCTACAATACATGCACGAGGGATAGCTGCCTTAAGTGAGCATGTCCGTAGGCTGGTGAACCCTGGTGTCAACTGGTGACCCCATGACAGATTGTAAATCATTCAGCTGTCAGTCGCCCCCACAGACCAGAAACGGAGCTGGTCAGCTCCCCATCGCAGTATTTTTAAAAGTGCCACCCTGACAGAATGTTTATGCCTCATTCTCTTTACTGGATGCAAGTTGTCTGCCTGGGTTATCTCTGGAAAATTAACATCCAGCAGACGCGGTCACAGCAGCTGACACGCACTGGTACGCACGAGCAGCATTGTACTGTTAATGAGCTCCTTTATGAGTTCCAGTCCTCTTGGCAGGCGTCAGGTTTGGGGTTAACAGCAGATATGAGTTTCCTGCAGTTTCCCTTTGCCACAGGTGGGGTTTAGGTTCCGTGTGGAATTTCCCAGTGTGTAACGCCCATCTGAAACACCCGTGTCTGTTACCACATGTGAGCTAATGTAGCCCAGTGGAAGACATGAGACACAGCAGTCTTGCTTATTCTTCTGCAGCTCTGGAAGGAGTGACCTTCGGTTGCATAACTAAACAAACATCAGTTTGCGCCGCTGCAGTCTCATGCTGCAGCGTGACTCAGTTTGAAGAGAGAACTGTGTGGACTCTGCTCTCCAGCGTACACGGTGACCGAGACAGTTATCAGGCAGCCTTGGCCCTTGTTCCTCCTGTTTATGTTGACGACACTCGGGCTGTTGTAGCCTTGTAGTTATTTGTCTTTGCTGCAGTCTTGGCAGGAGCGTGTCCTCCTCTCTACAGCAATTTCAGTCACCCACTCAAGTCGCAACACCTTTAATGGAACACTGTAACGCTAACAGGGCACAGGGTAGCACCGCTGCGCTCCTAACCTGTTAGGTGTTGTTTCACTGTTTGCATCCATTTGTATGCATGCTTTCCAATTTTAAGTTAATGTACATTTGCAGTTCAAGACACAGCAACGAGTTAAGTTTAGAATTTAATCCTGCTTTCCAATGAGGGCAGCATCTGCCCTTCTTTTAAATCTGCCTCTCTTTATTTGCCCTTTGTGATCGTGTCTGTGGTCCTTCAGTGCTGGGATTTGACAAGGTGCCTTGGTGGGGTACCCTACTCATCTCAATTGGCTGCTCTGTTCTGACTGCCGTTGTGGTCTGGTTTGTCGTCTGCCCGCACCTCAAGAAGAAGATCGAACGTAAGTTGCAAGCTTTTAATTTGACGAGACTGTTTTTAAATGTGTCTTCAAGTTTCTGCTTGCCACTGAAATGGTGTCTTCCCTGTGAGTGATTTAGCTTTCACACAGCGTGTGTTCACAGTAATCCAGCAAATGGAGCTTAGAGATTCTCTTTATAATGCAGTCTATAATTAAAATGATTAAAAGACACCATCAGATTTACTTCTATAATGACAGATTAAGGTAACGGTACGTTTACTGTACAGTGTTGCTGAAACAGTTTCAAGTATATTTATCTGTTATTACTAAGGCTAAAGGGCTGTTTGGTTTTTTTGTTTGACAAAAAATATAACCACATTTCAGTTTTTAAATTTGAAAAAGAGGCAGCACTTGGACGTGTTGCCTAAACAGATGTGTCTGAGCTTTGTGAATCAGCCACCCTCAGACGAGCAGCCTAATTGGGTCATAGTGAGCCGCTAATTAGCCTTTGTTATAATCCTTAGTTGACTTAAGGTGATGACACCGAGCATGTTCAAGTCTGGCTCTGACCAGTTTGGATTAACGCTTCAGGAAATCTCATACAGGAATGGCGTGGAGTATCAGATTAGTTTATAAAGCCATAATCAGATACAACACGGTCATAAGATGATAGAGTGATAGTGATAAGGTGTTCTTTGTAAGGTTATAGTCCATCTATTTGATCCTGTGAGCTCAGCAGCATGTTCTGGAACAATAACTCTGCATTATAGGACAGCGGTGTTGTTTTTACTTTCGTTATGCAATTCTGACTCCCCACAGTTGGGATAGAAATGAGCGCTGTGCTACATGTTGGGATGTGATCCAAGCACCCTCTCATTCTCATAAATAGGAGAGATCAAGTCCTCCAGCCCCGTTGAGACGCCCCTGATGGAAAAGAGAGATCTGAAAGAGGCCCACTGTCCAATCCTGAAGCAGTCTTCAACATCCACCACCTCGTTTGCAAATGCTAATCCCCCCGTTCAGGCCCTGCCAGCCCCCGAAGAGCGCAGGGTCGCATTCGATATCGGAGATTCCGACGATGCTGACAATAAGGAACGAAAGGTGGCCTTTGACATCGGAGACGCTGACGACACCGACTACAGCACCACAAATGGTGGTAAGTGGATGAATCCACATGTCTGAGCAGCTGTGCTGCGTCAGCAGCCTGTTTTTCTACGTGCTCAACATTTAATTCCTCCTGCAGCCCCCAAACATGTTCAGCCGCAGCAGGCGCAGCAGAGCAACGGCTTCACCGCTGCTTCCACTCAAGTCCACTTCAACAACCAGGTTCAGTTCAGCAACAGACCAGCACAGGCGCCAACGCATGGCTACACCCAGTACCACACAGTCCACAAGGACTCCGGTCTCTACAAGGACCTGCTGCACAAGCTCCACCTGGCCAAGGTTGGTGACTGCATGGGCGAAGGAGGTGACCGACCCATGCGGCGCAACAACAGCTACACCTCCTACACCATGGCCATCATCGGGCTGCACGGAGAGTTCAAGCAAAGAGACGGAGACTTCCGCGCCAGCGAGGACGGTGATAAAGGCTCTGGGCAGGACAGGAAACGCATTCGCATGGACAGCTACACCAGCTACTGCAACGCCGTTGCAGAGCACACGACGCCTCAAGGCCTGGGAGAGGCTGACGTGGCCGTTGAACTGGGCAAAGAAGATGCTCAGAGCAGCCAAAGCTCTTTGGAGGAGGATCGACTGGACGCAGACAAGCCAGAAGTCTCCGTTCTCTTCCAGTTCCTCCAAATCCTTACAGCCTGCTTTGGATCCTTTGCCCACGGCGGGAACGATGTGAGGTGTGTATCCCTTTCCCTTTTGACCAATTGATAACTGACTTGTAAATAACATTATCAAATAACATTCCTCCCTTTTTTTTTTTTTTTTTTGAAGTAATGCTATTGGACCATTGGTAGCTCTCTGGCTGGTTTACGAAAGCAGCAGCGTGACTTCCAACGAGCCCACACCCATCTGGCTGCTGCTGTATGGAGGCGTTGGCATTTGCATCGGACTGTGGGTGTGGGGTCGCAGAGTCATCCAGACCATGGGTAGAGACCTCACCCCCATCACACCCTCCAGGTACAGACTCCAGCCTGCTCATTCCTGAGTCACTAGCCACATCCTCCACAGACATGAGCCATTTTTAGATTTTAGCCAACATGTTTACACACATTCACGCCTTCTTTTTTCTTCTCCTGCAGCGGTTTCAGCATAGAACTGGCTTCAGCCCTGACTGTCGTAGTGGCCTCCAACATTGGCCTGCCTGTTTCCACCACCCACTGCAAGGTGAGGCGCTCCCACACATGGGAAAACTCTGTTTGCTGAAGCCCAACTCTCATAAAAGAGTGTTTGGAGCTGGAACAGCCCTGTTCTTGTATGTAATTAACCGTTTAGGGTGGATTTGAAGGGAATTAACGATGTGCTTTGTTTCCAGGTGGGCTCTGTTGTGGCGGTGGGGTGGCTGCGTTCCAGGAAGGCGGTGGATTGGCGCCTGTTCAGAAATATCTTCGTGGCCTGGTTTGTGACTGTGCCCATCTCCGGCCTCATCAGCGCCGCCATCATGGCCATCTTCACCTACGGCATCCTGGCGTGAGGCTGCGCTCCCAAAGCAGGGGAGGGAGAGAGAACCGCTCCGGGACCAGCGGAGTGAAGCTGGAAGGCCGAAACATATCGCTCACCTCTAGCAGGCAACTTGGGAGGGAAAGGAGGGTTTGTAGTGACATGTGAGACGGGCCTGTGGTTATCGGTTGCATCATTTCCGACCTAGAATTTGCCGTTTGTTCCAGCTGGGCCACGTTACTTCCAGTGAGATTTTTTTTTCTGATTTAGCCTTTTCTATACTTCACAATCCTGTAAAAGAAGTCATTCAAAAGCGTAACTTTTTTTTCTTGTACTCATATTTTTTTTACTTTGCAACTATGTACTGTATATACAATCACACTGTTTAATTTTTACATGTTAGAAATTAGACTGATTGCGAAATTAACTCCTGGCTGTAACAGACGCTGAATTTAATGTAGATTGAGGTAATTTTAGGTCCGAATTCTCTCCCCCAAATTCCGACTAACATAATCTAACTACAGCATAATTCATCTGGCTTGGCATCGCAGAAGAATCCCAGAATTTGGGACTGTTTTTTTGTTGTTGTGGAACAGACTAAACCGGATCGAGCTGCACACACCATATCGGCGCCTGTGGTGTGTTAAATATAGCATAATTAGGATCAAAGTACTGACAGGAAGCCGTGGTGAAAGTCTCCGGCCTGTGTGCTGGTCGGGCTCGATCCATCAGCAGCTCCACGACAGGACCAGCCTGAAACGCTTCAATCTGCAGAATATCAAACTGAGGCCAAACGAGCCCTTAAGCCCCTGTTGATACTTGACCGCATCATAAAGGTTGAATGTATTAGAACTGCTCCAGCCGTTATCACCGCTCAATCATATGTTGGCTAGTTCCTGGTAAAAGGTTCTTGCTGTTTGAACCTACCTGGTTTGAGTTCTTGGTTGTTAAATGAGTTCATATCTGGCTGTAATTAATCAGAAAGCAGGACAGACATTGGTTGCATGGCACCAGTGTCGTCACTTGGCTGCAGTACTAAATGCATTTTAGACCTATAGATGCTATAGTTGCCTTAATTGTTTCATTTTAATTTAGGTACCAAAGATTTTTTTTTAATGTTCACCATACTTGTCCACATATGTGGATCAGAAAACTTAAATAAAAATTGGAAAACCCTTCATCTTGTGTTCTGTCTTGAACACCCTCATCGCTAAGTGATGCTTTTTGATTCACGTGAATCTAGAATCCTGTTTGCCTTCAACATGCAGCCCTGGAACTGGTCTAGAGGGACAGAAGAAACTTTGGTGAGAACACAAACCGATACAACACCTGAAGGAGAATCGACAGAACCCACACGGAGGAGGCCTGACCCGAAGAGGAAGACCAGAGCCAGACAGAGATGAGAACTGACCCTGCCTGAACCCGAGTCCTCAAAAAAACAAGAGAAACTAGACCAGGGAAGATTATACATTAGATAATTTAACTTGAAAGCTTGAATGTTATCATCTGAGGGCTGTGATGTAGGTGACGGTATAATCAGAATACAATAAACCTGCATCACTTTATGACCTTTTTAAAATCTCTGTAATTACTTTAGAAGATAAAGCTCAACTTTAACGAGCTCGTTTCACACATCACAAACACCTCCAGCTGCAGGGGGCGCTATCACCTGCTGCCCATCCGTTCACGTCACGAAAGAGACTGAAAGCTAAATGCGCCAGGAGCTCATAAAATTACAATTTACAAAAAAACAGATGAGAGGAAGACACAACTTCAAATGGTTTCAACATCAGGCTCACAACTACGCAGTCTGATGAAAACTTTTGTTGGGTTTGTATTGCAGCTGTGGAGGCGTGCAGATTGGTGCAAACGGAGTAGAGTGGAGTAATGGTGCGTACAGTAGCTGAGTCACAGTCTTCTGTGTCCACTGACCACGCAAAACCATTTTTCTATCTCTGTTGGTTCTCGTTGCTCTGCTCTGCGGCAGCTTCTGTTGCTCCTTTTCACTTCCTGATTTGCGGCAACGCCCACGTCTGCTCTCATTGGCTGGAGCTCTTTTACGTCACTGCGAGCAGACCGGATATCCAGCAGCTTTGACATCCAGTCCTGGCGTCGCCAGGGTCCTTATTCGAGTCTTCGAGGTATTCAAGATCAGTCGCCAAGAGGATTAGTGACTCACCCCGATTTGGGTGAGGGCGAGTCGTGGCGTCTGACGCAGAAAATCGTGCCCCGTGTACGAGGCTTAACGAGTGTATTACCAAGGTTAAAAGGAGTTAAATGCATGTCTAAACCCAAGACGTCTTTATTAAATTTATACAAATTCTATAAATTAACAGTGCGTCTGTGCATTACATTATTTAATATTATAAAATTGGAGTTCTTTGTAAAATCAACAAAACTGCGATAAAATAAATCATTGAAATTTTATTTTGAAGGAGCCGGATCGTTGACGAGCTCTCAGCCAATCGGGAGGCAGCATGTGTGGTCACCTGGTTGAGAGCAGAGGTCAGAGTTCACGAGCGGCGGCTCCTGTGTGGAGGAGGACGCTGAGCCCGACGAAAACACCTGGAAAGTTGTTGAAACGGCTTCAAACCTGACCGAGGAGACCCTGGTGGAGCCTGGACCTGTGCGAGTTTAGCAGCATCTCAGAGCCCACTCTCCGTCACGACGAAATAAAGAAATCGATGAGCAAACATTGTGAGCATGCTAACGCTAACACGCACGAGATAACGGCTAACATTCTAGCTAACGGCGGACCGCGAGCTCAGACGCCAACGAGGGACGCCAGGTGCCACGAGATATGCTGGTTTGGATTTAAAGTACTCTGAAATTTTTATAATCTAAAGAAATGCAATTGTTCATCTTGAAGCTGTTGGCGTATCTGTTAGTCCGTTTGCTAACGCTAAGCTAGCTGCTTAGCTACACAGGTGTGTTTTCGAAATTTTCCAAAATAAAACAGTTTCAATTTGGTATATTTCATCGAAAAGTTATTTTAATGCTACAAACCAACATAAAAAAAAGATGATATATTTGGAAATTCATAACTTGATATTTCAGACCATGTCAGTGTTTTTTGTGTGTTATTTCTTCACTTTCAGGAGCGATTATGACCAGCGTTCCCACCTGGATGTAGAGGGAGACCCTGACTGCTCTGGTGTGGTAGGCCTCATCCGTGCAGACACCTCTACCATTGGTCTTCCAAAGATGATCGCTGCTGCCTTTGTACAGTTGAAACCAGTTTACATAATGCAATATTAAAAGAGATACCTTTTTTTATCCTCACTGTCTGACATTAAATCAGGCTTTCCCAAGTATTTTTTGAAGGCATAGAAATCTTCTTGCATGTAAACGTCTGACTCTCATGAAAGTAACAAAAATAGTCAAAAAAAGATCTCATTATTCTGGCATTTAGAAAACAGAAATAATGTTGGTGATCCTATTTGACCAAAACGGAAAGTTGAACCTGATTTAATGTTCAACAATGAGTATAAAAGGTTTATGTGCCTTTTTATGTAGTGTATGTAAACCGTTTGCGACTGTTAATTCGGCTGTTAACTTGTTTTTAAGGTTGACAACTTCCGTCACAGAGGAAGCCCTACCCACTTCCCCTCTTAACTCACCGTGTTTGTTCACCTCTTCTGTAAAAACAGATTGTCCAGAGCTTTTAAACCTGTTTTCTAGTCTTGGCAGGTAATCTTTGCCTTTTCAAGCCCCTGTGTCTTCTTCTGTGGCCTGTTAGCATGTATTTGTTAGCATTCAAAAAGATGAGAATAATTCAGAAATCTGGCCCTTTTTTTTGCTAACGCCCTCCTTACTGGACCAGGTTGATCCTGAAAGAGGGAAATTTAAATACTGTTATGAGTGGCAATTGACAGACAGTGGATGCATGGATGCCAGGTGACCTGTACTTCCTGTCCTCTGTTGATGTCGCGTATGAAAGCAGCCCAGTTCTATAACGGTGCCTGACATGTAGGCTCCTCTGTTATGTCTGATTATTGATTTATGTTTGTACATTTCAGGTCCATGTTGGCTGGGCTGCATCCTGCCACCAGGGGGCAGCGGGAAGCTCTGGCGTTCTTTCAGAAATTTTCACATGATGGTGAGAAATTAAAAAGTCCATAAACTGATGCTGGCTGAGCGAATATTTGACTCTTTTGCCTGAGAAGGTGATGGTTTAAACTAGCGTGGAAATGCTAAATCCTGCCAGACCTGGACTGGGTGTTTGGTGGATGAAGTCAGGAGGAGGTGGAGGGACGTGTGTTGGACTGAGGGACAGTCAGGGTTATTGGGAGTCAGAGCTGGGGCAGTGTTGGCCAACGCAGACCTACGACAGCATCCATCCAGCAGAGTTTTCTGTCCTGTCGAGGAGATGACTGCCAACACCAAGGGAAGAAGGATTCCAGGTGAGACAGTCGTCTCCTCACTAGGGAGCAGAGCGATAGAGATAGCAGAGGCTGCTCGATACCAGCGTGTATCTTGATAGGTGCTCAGGCATCTCTGAAGAGACGTCGCTATCTTTAATCCGATGGACAAAACTGTCGATGCTAACTGTCTTCTCCTTTGTCATCCACAAATACAGGTCAAAAACACTGGGTGCACACCTGGACGAGAGGCTCATTACACCTTTCAGCTTCAACCCGGGACCCTCACCGGGCCAGGCCAGCAGCCTTCAGACTGAGCTACCGCCGCCCTCCACTCCTGCAGTTGTTATCTTTCAGCAGAACGCTGCAGCCTGACAATCTTCTGGATGTGCCGACCAGCTCGATTTGATCTGGTGTGTCTGAGTCATCAGTTTGACTTCAGCTTAGTGGTCTGAAACACTGATGCAGCTGTTGCAGTAGACCAGGGGTGTTCCAGCCCCCTGCAGGATGCAGCGTTTGGCAGCACCATGTTAGTGTAGGCACACGTTCAGAAAAATACACCCAAGATTCATCCTGAAGTCGTCGTCTTAAGGGAGAAAACTTGATCTCCTCAACTTTAGAAAGGGAGCAGATCGTTTCAGACCCGACACCTCTGTGGTGTGGTGGCAGGGGAACAGGACCTGTGGGCTGCCAGTGGTGCAGTGCCTGTCTTGAGGTTGTGGGTTTGAATGTGGGTTTCCAGAACCAGGACTTGAACCAAGGATCCAGCGTGTGGAAGATCCTGGGTTCAGTCAGCTTGGTTCCAGCACCAGTTGTGAATAAAAGATGTCTTTTCATGATTACTGGTTTTCTGTCTTACTTTACATACATACTTCTTTTTGTCATACTTTTCATGTCGTACTTTATAAGCATAAAAGGTAATTTATCCGTGACTGGGTGCCTGAGTCGGGGTGTGTGCTCTGTTGGGGGGGCTTGTCTTAAGACACTTGCTGTTCCTGTCTCTCATCCCTCCGGGCCCGTTGGGCCCTCCAGGATGAGAGGCAGGAACAGGGAAACCATCTCGCACTCCGGGCCCTTCGGGCCCTCCGGCTCGGGGGGGTGAGCAGCTTGGGGCCCTGGAGCTTTCACGCCCCCTGGTGGTGCAGCCTGGTTCTGGTGCTGCTCGACAGTGTCTTCGTGTTGGTTCGAAGCTGGACTTGAACCAGCAACCCTCAGCATGCCAGCCCTGGGACTTAGTCTCTGAGCTAATTGAGCCCACCCTCCACCCAGGAACACCAGGGAATTTCTCTTCCTCTTTACCCAATCAACACTTAGATATTTATTCCATGATAAAATGGTTCTTTTGGGCCCTCCAGGATGGGAGGTGGGGACAGCAGCCCAAAAGCTTCCACACCCTCTGGTGGTGCAGCCTGGAACAACCAGGCTCAGGTGTTCTGTTTGCAGCTGGGTTTGAACCAGCAACCCTCAGGGGTCTTTTTTGGGTCAGCAAATAATATAGAACATGTAAAATCTAATCACTTTTTTCTTTCATCATTTAGATGAAACAACATAATTTTATCTAATACATTCAGACATGAAACATGTTTTGATTGAATTTCCTATTTATTTTGAACTACACAAATGCTTGCAATAAATAAATAAAATATATCTGACATGAAAATGTGTCCAGGTGATCCACTGCTGGGGCTTCCTCTTTGGAACATTGTTTGTGAGAGTCAGCTTTGTATTTGATGGTGTGTGGAAATAAAGAACCATCCTGTCATCCTGGCTGGCTGGTTGGTAGCAGCAGATGTAGCTTGAATCTGAAACAAGAGTAAACACAATATCAGGACACATGCACAGGATAACACAGGGAATGCAGCTATTGAACTGTACAAAAGCTGTATATGGGTAAAAATTAAATTTAGCAATGCATCCCAAACTCATGCATTATCTAAACTGGTTTCAACTGTACAGAGGCAGAAGCTATATAAGGCAGCAGCTTTGATCTTTGGAAGATCAATGGTGGAAGTGTCTGCATGGATGAGGCCTACCACACCAGAGCAGTCCTGAAGAACAAACAACAACTCACATTAGAAGAGTTTCAGACACGTCAACAGCAACCTCATCTCGTTCTGTCGTCACAGCGACCCCACGTGGACAGACCATCGAACTGCAGCAGCTGTGGTTGACTTATGTACCTCCACCTCCTCCTGACTTCATCCACCAAACACCCAGTCCAGGTCTGGCAGGATTTAGCATTTCCACGCTAGTTTAAACCATCACCTTCTCAGGCAAAAGAGTCAAATATTCGCTCAGCCAGCATCAGTTTATGGACTTTTTAATTTCTCACCATCATGTGAAAATTTCTGAAAGAACGCCAGAGCTTCCCGCTGCCCCCTGGTGGCAGGATGCAGCCCAGCCAACATGGACCTGAAATGTACAAACATAAATCAATAATCAGACATAACAGAGGAGCCTACATGTCAGGCACCGTTATAGAACTGGGCTGCTTTCATACGCGACATCAACAGAGGACAGGAAGTACAGGTCACCTGGCATCCATGCATCCACTGTCTGTCAATTGCCACTCATAACAGTATTTAAATTTCCCTCTTTCAGGATCAACCTGGTCCAGTAAGGAGTCTACCCAGTACGGAGACGCATATTGTTTAACTTTGTCATGTCTAAGCATATTTAAATAAGCCATCATAATTGGGTTTAAGTGTTCCAAATATGCTAGCAGAAAACGGAACATGCGCAGCAGGCACATTAAACAGGACAACAAAGTGCTTAAAATGCTCAGATTAATCCTGCACAGGTGTGTAGAATTGATGCAAACCGACATATCTCGTGGCACTATGACGCTAGCCGTCACCTCGTGCGTGTTAGCGTTAGCGCTTAGCATGCTCAACATGTTTGCTCACCTATTTCGTCGTGACGGAGAGTGGGCTCTGAGATGCTGCTAAACTCGCACAGGTCCAGGCTCCACCAGGGTCTCCTCGGTCAGGTTTGAAGCCGTTTCAACAACTTTCCAGGTGTTTTCGTCGGGCTCAGCGTCCTCCTCCACACAGGAGCCGCCGCTCGTGAACTCTGACCTCTGCTCTCAACCAGGTGACCACACATGCTGCCTCCCGATTGGCTGAGAGCTCGTCAACGATCCGGCTCCTTCAAAATAAAACTTCAATGATTTATTTTATCGCAGTTTTGTTGATTTTGCAACAAATGCCGATTTTTCTCTTAAATAATGTAATTCACACACGTTTGGACATGCATTTAACTGCCTTTAACCTCGGTAATACACTCGTTAAGCCTCGTACTCATGGCAAAATATTGGACGTCAGAGTCAGTCGGAGGAAGCAGATCTCCTGGCCTAGTTTTCTCTCAACTCACTGCGGTTGAGACTCGGGATTTGTGAAGCTACGAACTATTAATGCATTATTAGCTTTGGCAATGATGTAGAAGATACATCATATAAATAATACGTCATCCCCCCCAGGGTGGCCCCTCACACTCACCTTTGCTTGCCACCAGGCCACAGAGGTGTTGCCCTTCAACCTTCCAGACCAGGAGGCTTTGAAAGCAACCTACTATTTAATATGTACCCTCGTGTCACTACTGC
This sequence comes from Arothron firmamentum, assembly GCA_016586285.1. Taxonomy (NCBI): domain Eukaryota; kingdom Metazoa; phylum Chordata; class Actinopteri; order Tetraodontiformes; family Tetraodontidae; genus Arothron; species Arothron firmamentum. The sequence goes on from BJFM01010291.1 coordinate 25,561, forward strand.
CTGTATATTTAGTAAATTCATGATTTTAATGATTCATTCTTCTGTTCTTACATCCTGATGTTGGCACCTTTCTCTTGTGCTTTTACTTGTACGTCTCCCCAACTAACCCATCACCCTCTACGGTCATCTCCATTGCACACACCGCCCCTCTGAAGATGGAGAGCGAGAGCAGCGACCCCGGGCAGCAGCCGCGGATCCTTGGAGTCAGGTCGGGCTGATCCGACTCTGCGACTCTGCCCGAGCTTTGATTTAGCCTGGATTCAGTAGGAGTCTGCGTTTATAGGGAAGAGAGGCTGACGGGGATCCTGGCGTTTGTTCTGACTGGACTCAGTCTTCCTCGCTCCTGCTCTTCACTTACTGTCTGTGATTTTTCACCATGAATCCTGTTGAGATCTGTATTTTACAGCCTCCACAGTTTAAGACTTCAACACATAGCAGTTACTTTTGAATTAGAAGACAAAAACCTTTGATAGCCTCATGTTTACCACGGCCTTAGCATGTTTCTAACGTGTTTTCTTTTCCATTGAGTTCATTCATTCATCAAGCTCCACCTGATGCTACCCAAGCACCCGCCAGACCTCTGCGGCGGGTCCATCTGTTCCCCCTCGTCCGGTTGGTGTGTTTGGTTGTCCTCTGGATCCTCAAATCAACCTTCCTCGCCATCATCTTCCCAGTAACGGTGAGTGTAAAAGCAAGACAGAAAGAAACCAGCACAGCCACTGCTGAAGCTAGTTACTCATGAAATCAACTGTTGGGCGTAATTCTTAAGGCTTGGCTCAACAAAACTAGCAACCTAGACTTTATTCACGTTATTCTGGTCCGCCTCGGAGGACACACACCCCTTTGACTCTCTGGCCTGCATGAACTAAAAAGATCAAATCCTCCTTTCGCAGTTTACCCTTGCATTTATTTTAAAAACTTCAGGGTGAGGGCAGCAGGACACACCAGGCCTTTTAATAACTTGAAGCAAATGATGCGGGACAAATAGAGCAGCATAATACCTCTGCTTGGCCTAGATTCTCGTCCTAGATCTACTCCAGTAAAACAAAGTCGGACTGCATAATCACATTAAACGTTAACCTGATCCACATCCCAGTTTGGAAACATTAACTTGAGGTGGACAACAAGTCTAAGGCTCAAATGTTTTATAGTTTGCGTAATTCTACAACCCCAGCCAATAAAGATTTCTTAACATATAAAAACCAGGCAAGACTGGTTCTGGTTTTCACTACCCACCTTCTTGCGTAACCTACAATTTAACTTTGGTTTGCCCCAAACAGGTCACCGCTGGAGCTGCAAATTTGGCTCACACACATCTAACAAAAGAAAATGACAGACAGACACAGATTTAATCCTTAATGGTGTGTTTATGGTACACGAAAGACAAAAGATGCTGCTGTTAGAGGCTGCTGTAGCATTAGCAGACAGAAACTGCATACAAAAATAATATTTAACCATTTTACTGAAGCATCAACATATAACATGCTTATTTTGGTTGCTTTAATCGTGTGTTCTTTAGCGTGGAGTAAAACATTTATCAGTAAATAAGAGCAGCATTTACTGCTGGTCTCCATGGGACCCTGTACCAACATGGCCGTTTCCCACCCCGACAGACGGGCCCCTGGTGCTGCATTGACCATCCTGGTCCTTGGTGGAATCCACAGTCATTTCATCTGTGGAAGGGAGAAGGGGTAAATTTGTAATTACAGCAGATTTTCTCTGGTAAATGAGGAGCGCTTCCCCCTCCTCTGTCTCCCTGTCACAACTTGAAAGACCTGAATCACACTCAAAACACACCTGACTCTTCGGAAGACCTCGAGTCTGTGGAGAACAGAGGAGAGTTTCAGCGTGAAAGTGAATTTTCTCAGCTCTGATTTGAAATCATCCTGTGTTGCCATCTGCAGGCTGAGCAGCAGCACCGACTGTTACCTTCAGGGGCGTTGGAATTTCCGCTTCTATGCTCTGCGGGCAGATTTGCTCGTTATCCCAAAGTTCATTCAACCTAAAAGCAATCATGCATGATTGAAGGTCTGTACACACCTTTGTTGTCCCCTTCAGCATCAGTCTGGTCCTCTGTTGATGGAAATATTTCAGAATTTAACAAAGAATCTATGTTTCTAATAAACTGGCCAAATATCAGACCCAACAAAGAATCTTCATCTGATTCCGTCCGTTTGTCTTAACGCTGTCAAATTACACAACCTGAATCTGTAAATTGTAACTAAAGATATAAAAGTTGTTGACATTTACCTCGATGGCCTGCGGCTTCTTTCTGTTCCTCCGTGGCTTGACAGGAAAAAGCAAAAACAAGTTTGACATTCAGAGGCCGCAGGAGATGGATGCTTCATTCAAGCCCACTGACCGTTCTTATGGGCGGCTTCGTTCCTTTGAGCGGCCTCAAACTCCATCTGATCTGAGGAGACAGCCATGAACATCACCCTCCAACATGGACCCTGAGATCACCGGTTCTGGTTTGGAGTCATACCTATTTTCTGGAGTTCAGTCAGGCCATCTGCAGGCGGAAACAGGACATTGAAGTACACGTTTCATGACTCATTTATGCTAATTTAAAATGGTTCCTCACCTTGCCGAGCAGCATCATCTTCCCCTGCAGAATTCAGGGATGCAGAGAGAGCTGGAAGTCAAAGCAGATCAGTCACATTTGACTGAACCTCCTTTAAAAACTAAATAAATAAAAATCAAAGGTTTGCTGTCCTCACCCGATTGAAAAGCTGCAACAGAGAGTGAAGCAAGCAGCAGCGCTGGAAGCTTCATCGTGCGGTTCTGGAGGTTCTGGACGTCCCTGTGAGGCGGGTTTGTCATCTTTTCTGGTTTCTCCCTCTTATACCAGCAGCACCATCACATGCTTTGGAAGAACAGGCGGTTCTGGTACCATTGTCCCGCCGTACCTGAGGCACAGACGTGTCCTTATTCAGCCCGTCAAAGCGTCCCATTGTCTTCTGTCACGCTGGTTGACTGTTGCTGTCATCTGGACCGAACACACACATTCTCACACACACACACACTTCCTTTTATGAATGGAAATGTTCTTCTTTCCCGACAAACACTTAAAAACGGTCAAAGTTATTCATTTATTGCAATTGTTCAACCCAAACAGTTGATTTAACAGGTTACAGCAGCGTTCATCGACAAACGAGACCTCTTGTGTTTACATTTGGACTGAAAATTCTAATTTTGTTTGTGCAGAGGAATCCAGTTTTAATACTCACACATGCTGAAGGCTAACGGTTCTGAAGTGCAAAAGTAAACTACAAAACATCTTTACGGTAACTAGAAAAACCCATCTTAGGAAACAGGTACCACTAAGGGCTATCACAGGTACTGGATGCTTTAAAAGCTGTTCTGCTAAAGTTAAGTCAGACATCAAAATTCGCTTTTTCATCAAGTTTCTGGTGGCAGCTTTCCGTCATTTAGAAGAAGAGCTGAAGGACACATGATTCTCAAAATTAGAGGTTCGACATTGAACAAACACGTTTCTCTGATATCTTTAAGGCACACTTTTAAAAAAATTAGATTGTCCAATGATCTTATTAACATAATCAGCTCAATTAGGTTGTTAAGAATAATAAACACATTTGTTGACTGACTAGCAAAAAAAAAAAAACCAGTATGAAAATACTGAGAAATGATCAGGGGAGAAGCCATGGGCAGATTAAATCAGCAAAATCTTCCTTTCACTGGCTGCTTTCTGCAACCCCAAACTCTTGGATTTAACAGTACTGAGTACAAAACAGCAGGAGTGAACTTAAAAAGCCATCCCAGGCAGGCGGACGTCACCTGCAGGGCAACGCGTTTCACAGTGATGGCAAAATTCAGCACAGCACAACGGTGACGGTGTTGGTGAGACTGCCGCTGCCGCCGCCGGTGATGGGTTCCGGCCCCGTCAGTGCGCAAAACAGAGCGTTGTAAAGGTGACACGTAAACAAGCCCTCCAGGCGAGCCTGTTGACTGGAAGTGAAAACAAAAACAAAGGGACAAATATGTGTTTTCACCTGTTGAACTCGGGGCGGGAGTGAGAACACGTACGTGCGTGTTTGTGTGAACGTGCAGTTCGTGTTCCTCAGAAACGAATCGGGATTTCGCAGCCGCTGGGAATAAAACCTGACAGATGACACTGAGGGGTCGCGACCGCGCTTCCAGATATCAGCAGTTAACCCCCAAACGGCTGGTGAACGGCTCTTTAGGGTTGGAGAGGTCTGGGCTGTGGGAGCAGAGAGAGGTGGAAGACCTGGGAGCTCCCTGAAAGAACAACCTGATCACCCCCTGCTGGCGGGCTTCGGCTCTGGTCCCCAACAGAAATACACGCTCAACCTCTGCCTCAACCACCATCAATAGTAGATTTGTTGTGTATTTTTCGACACTGATTTTAATTTAATGCGCTATTTGGTGCAAAATAGACCTACTTGGGGAGGGGAGGGGCTACCTGTACAGCTGTCCTGGAACTACACCTGAAAGGAACTCGAGTGGCTGATGTCCTGGGGGACATCGCGTGGATTTACCCGGCACCACTGTCAAAGCTCCCCTCTTAGTCGGGTGTGCAGGTCCTCCTGGTCGATTTTACCGACCTCCTGATGCCAGCGATGGTGCGCCAGCAGCGCCACGTTCCTTGCAGCAATGGCGCTCATCTCCATCGCGCTGGCCGCCCACTCCACCGCGTTGAGGTAGTACATTCGGTCGTGCAGTATAAAAGGCGGGGCCTTGCGGTGCAGCGAGCGGTAGGAGGGATAAGCCAGCCACTGCGTCTCCGACACAGAATCCCATGAGGTGAACATGTCCCGGAGCTGCTGCTGGGAAAGGGGCTGATGGGAAAACACCTTCCAGACCTTGGGCTCGCTGGCAGGTGGTCGTTTGTAACCCTGAGGGATGTGAACGGGATCCAGGGAGCTCAGGCTGCTGATGGCGCAGCCCTTTGAGTCCGTTGTGAGGATGTCGGACACGGTGAAGTCAGAGGCTGGCTCCGCGCTCCCCAGGTAGGACATGTTCACCGTGCCGTGGATCAGGGTGGCGACGGTTTGGTGGTAACGGCCTGGGAAATGCGACGGGATTGGAGGGGTGAAGCCAGAGAAGACGATGTCGGACTTTCCCTGGTGGAGCGGCGCTGCTATCACCACCACGTCGTACAGCGCGTGTGCTGGGCCGGACTCGCCAACATAATTCACCTCGTAGAAACTGGTCGTGGTGCCTAAATACGAGGAAATTTCAAAGAAATGATCTGAAATCTTCACACATAAGTCACCAAAGTAACGGAACAAGACAGCTACCAGTCTTGGATGGTCGAAGTTTGACGGAAACGGAGGTGACTCTGGCAGAGATGACGTCACTCTTGCTGTGGTACAACAGTCCGGAGCAAACTCTCTTATTGCCTCCATCCACCGCCCACAGGCCGGAATCAGCCCCTGCTAAGGACACAGCCCCTACACAACCACAGATACAAACAACAATGACTCAACACTTCATTCTGATTCTCAGAAAACCTCACAGGTGCTTCCAGGCACTTACCCACAAAGGCATTGATGCGTACACTCTGGCCATAGTTGACGCGAGTGATGGGAGCAACCATGTCATTGAGGAAGATCTGTGAAAATCCCTCCCCCAGCATGGTTTCCTCCAGGGTCTGATTCATCAGGGACAGAAAACCATCGCCGCCCATCGCATGCAACAGCCTCTCCACGGTGGAGAAGGAGTAGCCATACTGCTGGTACTGGTAGATCCTGTCAATAAAAGCATTTACAAGGCATTCCAGTGGAACGTTTCTTTAAATTCATGAATTTGATTTAGAAAGCAACTGGTTTTTATCAATTCTGACCTCATGAACTTGTCCAAAACGCTCTCCACCCACATCTGCATCCGAAGGAAGCTGAGCCCGTATCGCCAAAGCATGCGAAAGAAGTTGATGATAAACCAGTCACTCTGTTCAAATGTAAGCTCCTTCCCGTCGAAGATGGCCATTTTAGAAGGGACGTCTTTGCGCTGAGGAATACCTTAAATCAATAAAACATCACGTCATTTCAATCACAGCTGTTGATGCACAGAATCCATTTCGCAAAGCTGGTTTGTACCTAATTTCTCAATGAAGTGTTTCATGTGTAGGTTCAGTGGATGGATGACTGAGCCTCCCGTCTCGTACTCATGATCTCCGATCTTCACCGTCGCCAGGCGACCACCGACAGTACCAGGTTCAAACAGGTCGATGTTTACCCCGGCTCCAAACTCCTGCCTCAGGTAATATGCTGCAGCAGTGCCGCCAATGCCTCCCCCTACCACGGCTTCAAAAGAGCAACAAGAACACAATAAATAAATTAAAACCTCCTTGTTGGATAAAACAAATGTTCATTAGGTAAATCATCCACTGAGATGCATTACAGCAGATGAAAGAGGAAGAGATGCAAAGGGCGGCGTACCTATCTTTTTGGGCTGATTCTGCAGCTTTGGAGCTGAGGCGAGACTTCTTCTTCCCGTGTGCCAGAGCCCCAGGAGAAGGAAAGTTCTCAGAGACAGGCTGCACAGACTCATGGTGGGCATTCAGCAAGTGGAAGCAATGCGGGGCATCTGTGGGGGAGAAACAAACGTGACCGATGATCAGTTCCGCAAGCTAATAACTTCAAATCAAAGGTCTCAGACAGTCTTGGTCAAAGGTTACAATGAAGTACCAACAGCACAAAGAGAAAAACAAAAGTATTTGACAAACGATACGTCTGCTGAAATCATAATTAATTTTAGAAAATGTAAAAAAATCAAGATATCAATCAGCACTGACCGGTGTAACACTATTTCATGTGACTTTACTGTTGGGGGTCCAGAAGTCGACTTCGCAGATTTAATTTTCCCAGTCCCGCGGCAAGATAACTTTAAAGATATATAAAATGCTTTTGTATATTTCTAAATTAAACTAAAGTCTTTCCGCAAGTTAGAGTGACATTGGACGAAGCCATGACCAACTTCAACTCGATAAACTGGTGAAACTCGTCGGGAAACAGAGAACGTCCATAAATATGAGGACACACTTCCGGGAAGCCTTCTGCTCCGGTTTCAGAATAAAAGCAGCAAATATGGACAAACATTTTTTAGGAACATTTAGATTAATTATATAAACTGATATTTTTGATTTGATATATTTTTTTAATAAGTTTCCATACTGTTTTTTTAAATATTCAATTGACTTTTAATATTAAACTTCGTACGTTTAGACGAATCCGTAGGACAAACAAAATGTACAAAAGGTGTGAAATGAAACAGTTTTTTGATGCTGTTGTAACGTATCTGTGAACAATTACTAAAAAAAAAAAAAGGAAATACGGAGAATACAGAATAGTTTAGGCTCGTTTCTCTTTTATTTTGAAATTTAAGAAGTTGTCATTATCCGCTGTAGTTTCAACCGCAATGTTTAAAATTAAAATTGGAATATAAATAGTAAGTCTAAAATATATAGTATATATAGTAATATATAGTCAATATTCTTTGGTTTATATTTGTATTAAAAAAAAAACAAAACATATATCATAAGCGAATTGCGGAACTAAACCGGAAGTTGAGTAAATCGTCATCTCTCGTTGAACCATGCTTGAATGGAGGTGACCTTAGCTTTTCTTAAGTAAAGTAATTTAGCAGTAGCTGTGCTTTTTGCAGATACGTCTAGGTCGTTCCTTTCAACCTTTTTGACGATTTTGCCGAGAGAACAGCGTGAAAAAAAATGGCAGAGGCACATCAGGCGCGCATGCAGAACGTGGTGGAAGAAATGGTCCAAAGCCTGGAGAGGGACCACATCCGTAAAATGCAGGTCGGTGTTTCTCTACTATTCTGCTATTCTCTATATTACTCTAAGTCGTTTTCCAGCAACAGCCTGGTCCTTTATGTGTCATACTTCCCTGCAGGGTCGCATGTTCAGCTGCAGCGCAGACTGCTGCAGTCGCCCCTCGGACTCCATGTCCCAGGTTCACCAGTGCATAGATCGGTGCCACACTCCTCTGGCTCAAGCTCAGGGACTGGTGACCTCGGAACTGGAAAAGTTTCAGGTGGGTGGGGAGTTAATTTTTACACCTGTGCAAACCTTGCCTCACTGTCAGGAGTTGTGTGATTCAAACGATTGGAAAAAAAACATTTAATCGCCCCCCCACTTGTAGTTTTTTTTAATATTCCTGTTACTAGCATATTGAATGGCATCTCTGCCCTCTCAGGATCGACTCACCAGATGCACGATGCACTGCAACGACAAAGCAAAGGATCTGTTTGATTCGGGTGCCAAGGAGCCAGCCGTTCGCTTGCTGATGGACCGCTGTGTGGGCAGCTGTGTGGACGACCACGTCAACCTGATCCCCAGCATGACCCGAAGACTCAAAGATCATTTGGACTCTATACAGCAGTGAGGAGCGGGACTGGGGTCTATGCAGCCTGGCCCGGATTGTGCCAGTTTGACCAGTAACAGCAGAAGAATTGAGGGTGGGGATGAGTAGTTATAAACATGGTTGCATTTGTGATCTATGGACATTCTCGGGTCTTCGTTGTGGCATTTTCTGTCCTGTTGTTTGAAAAGGGACCAGACTGTGAGTCAAGATCCTGAATTATCTGTGACAAGAAAATCCTGAGTTGCAACTTGAACGCTTCTAATGTTTTATGTCTTCTATTGCAAATAGGCTAACTTAGTATTTGGCTCATGTAAAGTCTTCATAAAGTCGTCTTTTCTCCAGTGTCATCCTTCTCGTCCCTCAATTATTGTCTTAACAGACGTGCACTCAATTCAGTTTCCACAAAATCAGCAGGATTTGCAAAATGACAGTTGTCATGGATTCATAACATATTTTAATGCGAGCATTTCCCATTATATACAAATATTGATACAAGAAAGGCAACGCTGTCAGGCGGCAGTGCAAGTTAACTGAAAAGGAACCTGAAGTCCATATCGTTCCAGTGTGAAGACCTCTAAACCAGACAAGACATTTGTGATGTGTTCTGATTTTTTGATGTTGAAAAGTCAAACCTGCAGAAATGTAGGACACCTTCATGACACTGTCAGCCAGAAATCTGAGAAAAGAGAAGCTCAAACATGCTTCAGGTTAGCATTTTTGGTCCAGGTCTAATTTACGCACACAGTAGGTAAAGTACAGTCAACAGGTAATAACAAATTCTGTCGTAGATCCTGGAGAATATGGAATAATGAGCAGCATAAAGCTCAGAAAATATTAGGAAATGATGTGATAGCACCGCAGCCCAGGTGAGAGGGCAGATATGGTGAATTCTGTACATGCTCTCTGCCTTTAGGAAAAGTAAATCCATAAAATACAATGGGAATAACAAATAAATAAATGTCAAATAAAATAATTGCCTTCAACTTTGAACTTGCTGACATGAGTGAGTCATGCTCAGCGACTTAGCAGTATGTATTTGAAAATTGCCACATCTGGTGGTTTTTTAGCAGCGTGAGGTAAGAGATTTTCAAGATTTCCCAACAAACAGTGACCAAATACAAAAAAGTTGAACAAAACTCAGAATAACACTTCATTTGGATGTAATGTCACTCAATGGTTTGGGGAAAAAAAATGTTGGTAAGCTGCAATATTTGTGTAAAAAAAGCTGGTATCAACTACGAGATACCAGCAGTAAACGGTAACGAGGCTAAACTTGACTCAGAAGGTTCTCTGGTTTACTTCCATGACTGGAAAGTCTGAAAATAATTGTTCACATTACACTTTAATGGTGTCAGTAAAATCTGTTATTGGGTCGAAAGTCTGACAGCCTTGATGTTGAGCCATTTGTGTCCTTTGGTATGTTCCCGTAGTCAGAGGGGTGATCATCTGAAGAAGCGGACCTTAGAGGTTCTCCGTCTGTCATGTTTACCTGACAGTTGACATTACTGGACACGTCCCACCTTGAAGTCCCATGAAATGACCGTTCAGTCACGCTAACGTCAGGCCAGCGCCAGCAGAGGGATGGCAGCAGTCTGTGGCCGCTCAACTCAGCATCAGGACACGTGAGCAGCACTTTCCTGTTCTGAGGACTCTGGGCGTTGGTCCGAGTGGGGGGACGTATACAGGAAGTTACAGCAGACGTACAGTGGGAATGACAACAAGCGGCTGTCCAGGTTCATGACCACATATTCCTGAGTCAACAAACGGGGAGTGAAGAAGTCAGGATAAGATGAAGCTGACAGCTTAGTCATCAGCTGTTACAAGTGATGAACCTTCACTGACCTGATCCTTCTCGAGGGTGAGGAGCTGGTAGCCTGTAGAGCGACTGCAGACCAGCTTTCCACGACTATCGAAGGAGGCCAGACGCAACCTGAAAAGAACGTTTCAATTTCATGAGTAAAACCTTTTTAATTTCAGCATCTGGTCATCTTTATGAATTCCTGTGTTTGAGTCAGAGTGTGTACAAACAGGTGGAGAGGACACCTGCAGAGGACAGCAGGACAGACCTGTAAGCCAGGTGCCTTCGGGGCTGCAGGCTCACAGCGCCCCCACATGGCTGACTGAGAGTATTTCTTTTGAAGATGATGAAACGGTTCGTATAAGTGACCAGCAGATCAAAGCCAAAGTTAAAGCCTGTCCACCTCCAGCAGTACTGAGAAGAGAGATTTTTTTGTAAAATAAACACTACGTTATTCAACAGAGGTCTCTGTAGAAATTAAATTTTCATGCTTACGTCGCCATCTTTGGTCAGCTTCCTGCCACACCTCATACTACTCTGCTCAAACTCATCCTTGTTTGCCTCATGGGGACTAAAGAGTGACAGCAACACAAAAATGAAAGTCTATTCATAAAGGTCACTGTGGTTACATGAGACAGACCTCTGAGTTCTCACCCATTGTCATTGTCAAATTCTGTCCGGAGCATAGCAAACCACTGGCTTTTGTACACTGAACTTAGCCAATCTGGAATAAAATAATAAAGATTTAAATTCACATATACACATGAAGCATATGTAGGATAGCTGTGCTTTTCTTTTTTTTCCAGTAACAGAAGCCACGCGTTGATGTTTTATCATTTTAGTTCTTACCGGGAGGCAAAATGTTGTCCCTCTCCAGGATGCGTGCAGATGCTAAATCATTGATGATATACTGGAGACGCACGTGTTTGAAAACAGAACAATAAGGCGAGCCATCTTCTGTGTCCAAAAAGGGCTCTTTCTCACACAGATCTGCAGGGCGAAACCATTTTATCAACAGACCAAACCAACAAAAGACAGACAGAGAAACACATTTACAGGATGTTGCCCAGATGTACCTGTTCTGCGCTTGCACAGCCATGCATCTGCATCTGCAAGAAGCTGCTTGATGGGGCCGTCCCACAAAGGGTTGAGCTGTAGAAACATCCACTGCAGAGGCAGGAACAGAAAAGAAAAGCTTGCTGAAACATGATGGCACAGAAAAGGGTTTCTGGGAATTATATTTGTGTACCTTTTTCAGAGCAGTGTAGACATCCATTTCCACCTGCATGACAAACAGGTCAGACGACTGGATGAGCAGCTCCATCACCTCTGCGCTGTATTGTGACAGCAAACACACAAATATTTCAATATGCAACAAAAGTGACATCGTTAGAGGCTGTAAATTATGCACACATACCTAAGTTCTTTCATCAGCTCCACATTTTGGTGGGTCATCAGGTTGTTCAGAAGCCACTCCAGACACCTACAGTCCCAGAAACATACGGCACATAATGTAAGGAAAAAAGCTTAAAAAAATTGATTTAATCATTAATTAACACGATTTCTCTCTGACTTCTTCATAACTGAGTCCAGCCCATAGATGCTGGCGCAGGCATAGTAGCCACACACGGTCTTGGTGCTGATGTTTTCCTTCATCGTCTCTCCACACTGCTGGATCAATCCATCCTTTAGATAATAACAACCCATGTGACTGGCAGCAAAACGCAACACAGTGTTTACAGGCAGGAAGGATTTTTCGTCACACTGACCAGCTGTAGCATACAAGCAGCAGCGAGAATACTGACAACCCTGCTGGGTTTGATCAGAACATCATCCCGGTAGAGGGACCCAAATACCACCTGCAGAGCTACAGATAAACATACACAAAAAAAGATCATTCAGCATCAACAACAACAACGTGAAAAGCCAGAGTTTAAACTTCCGCCATCTTCTGCCGACCTTCAGTGTCGATGTTCTGGTCTGGGATCTCCAAGTTGATTTCCATCATGTTGGACTCTTTCCAAGATCCACTGAACATGCTGGAGAAATATCCCGACTACAAAAGAAAGATAAAAATATTCAGTGACACTCATGGTAACATTTGTCTCAGAATCACTGTCTTTGTCCCATGTTTTGCATCTCCACTGTACCTGACACAAGTAAACTTTATGGAGATTCCACTCCTGACCCAGGGCGCAGATGCGAATGTCGCTATTTTCCCCATTCAAGAACAAGGTCTGATAAATATATCTTGACGTGCTTTTCAATTTCTTCCTGAAAGGAAACAACATGGCGTACATGCATGTGAGCAAAAATTATGACGCATATCTAAAGCTAAACCTTTTGTTCACCATTATGGTTGTTGAAGTTACCTGCGAGGTGTGTCGAGTAAACCATCATCCTCTTCCTGCTCACTTTCACAGTCACAAGGTGCATTTCGTTTCCTCTTTTTACACTCACATCCATGCTTACGGCTGGTACTCATCCCCTCTGCCATGTCCTCTAGTCCCTGAGGAGGGGACTGAAACTTGCTGCCAAAAACTCCCATTTCTTCCCTTTCCAAAAGACAAAATACACAAAGGTGGGTCAGGGCTGTGTTTCAACAAAGCTGCAGAGATCAATATATTGTCAATATTAGAAAAAGAGACCATTTAAGACTCTGTAAAACTCCAGATATACTGAAAATAATTTAGTGACATTAATGGCAACGACATGACTAATTTTATGACATTATGGGATATGTGCTCCACTGCTGAAAACTATTTGTGTGTTTGCAGTGTACGAAAACAAAAGCCTGACTGGAGCTGCTGTATCATATCTATGTTGTCCAGTCGCGCAAAAATAACGACTGAGGCAACTTACCTGACGTGCAGCTCTGGGTGTGCAGAGCAAAAAGTGTCGGTTAGTTAGCACAGCAAACGCCGGTTGGTAGTAGCAGGTCAGACAGTCTGACAGTGGCTAATTGAGTTAACATCAAATCTAGCTTAGCTGCTGCTCTCACGGACAATCTCAATCAACAACAACAAAAAAAAAAAAAAAGAAAAAAAAAGCGTCGCAGCGTTTCAGAGATATCCCAAATAAATCTCCGAAAAAGAAAAAAAATCTGGAATGTCAGTTACATTTTCTCTGTTCAAAGCAATTTTAACCCAAGAAATAGAGAAAAGCTGATGTGGATTGTTTTTTTGTTTTTTGTTTTTTTTATTTTACCTTTGTTGCTCTACGGTGGCGGAAACCAACTTAAAGGCGAATTACTGCCACCTTCTGGAAAGGAGTACAAAGCGCTTTTCAAAAATTACAACTTTTGCTGTCGTAAAACGCTTTGGTTCAACTGAATGAAAAATTACCCTCAAAAGTTTAACATTACCTCTGCACTTTTATGATTTTGCAATGAGAACCTGACTAGATTTAAAATCGATAATACTCCATTTGGTGGTTCCATTTGGCGTGAAAGGCTAGTCGTACCGATCACTGGTAACAACCGGATGTGACGTTTAGTCATGGGCGTTGCCGTGTGTAGAATCAGCCAATAAGGGACGAGCATGGCTCTCCCAGCATTCCCAGAACAGCGCCGCCTCCCTCCTGTCCGTGCCCGGGCTGCTGTGTGCGGAGCTGGGCGCTGACACGTAACGCGGTCCGTTTCGTTGACGTGACCAGGCGGGGTATCTCCACCTCCACCTGGGTCAGGGAGGAGAGGTGAGACAGAAGTTGTCTGGCCCTCAAACCAGCATCGGCATTTGTCCTTAATTTCGCCATGGAGGGGAGAGACGCGACCGCAGGTGAGCTTGTCGTTAGCCCCGACAGTCTTTAAGGTGTCTCAACTTTACTAAAGTGCAGCTGTAGGTTAGCTTTTTTTACACATCAGTATCAGAATACACTGTATTTATTTCTATTGCTTTTATGGGTAACTTCCAATGTGTTGTTACGCGTTTATTCAGCTGCTCTGGTTGGCACTGATGGAGAAAAACAAAGTGCAAAGAAGGATGCAGCCCCTAAAAAGGATAACCCACCTACCAAAACCAAGATGGAGCAGATTTTTGGCTTCAAAAAGGAGGATGTGAGCTCTTGGAATAACCTGGTGCTCCTTCTGAACCGGCCGACTGACCCTGCGTCTCTGGGCATCTTCCGCTGCTTGTTTGGTGAGTTGACACAGTTGGCACAGTTATGTCATCCCTGTACGATCCATGACTTTCTGTATTTCCCTATAGGTCTCTTGATGGCTATCGACGTCACACAGGAGCGAGGCCTCAGTCACCTGGACTATAAGTACCTCGATGGGGCCCCTCTGTGCCGATTTCCCCTCTTCAATTCCTTGCAGCCACTGCCACTGGACTGGATGTATCTGGTGTATGTGGTGATGTTCCTCGGTACGTTGCATTCTCTTATTTCTCTGCCCGAAGGCCACAGGTTTCCAGCCCCTTCCCCCTTCTTCTCAAAGCAGATGCAGCCATTTAATTGCAGCCTGACACCGTGGGGAGTACTCTGTGTGAAGAAACATGCAGCACACCCGCAATTTTCCACTTTTACGTTTCTCCTAACTCAGCTACTGTGTGCAAGGTTTCCCCTCGTTCACTTCAAACACAACGGCTAATGCAAAGGTGCAGTGTCCACTGTAGCTTGTGCAAGAACGCAAACAAAACAAGGAGAAGATAGCGATAACAAATAAATCAATACAGGCAGAAAGAAAGTCTGCAAACTATTTAGGGACTGGCTTGGACATAACAAAAGTCATTCTAGAAGATTCTAATCTAATTGATCTTATTTTCTTTTCATCACACAGACACTGGGTTTGTTTGCCCACCAAAGTTTCAAGGCCTTTTTTTTCCACGCTGGCAGTCTGGTATTTGTTAGAGATAACCCTGACGGCCCCGAGGTTAAAGCAATGTTAGTCAGGCTCCACAAAAGTTGGTCTACAAGCCGATGTGATTCAGGAATCAGCAGTGAACAAAAAACACAACATAGAAATAAATCAATAACATGATATATCAGCTATGAAGAGAATGTACAACAAATCTGTGTACTGTTTGGCTCATAATCAACAGCCCATTTGGTTCTATAAGAAAGCGTAAATATGTTGGATTTAAAAACATATTATAAATAATGTAGAATTACACGAAGCAGAATTGAGCCTTGAAGGTGGAACCGTGTGTTTCTGGTTTCAGGGGCTCTGGGCATCATGCTGGGCTGTTTCTACCGTCTCTCCTGCCTCATGTTCATCTCCACATACTGGTACATCTTCTTTCTGGATAAAACGGCCTGGAACAATCACTCGTACCTCTACGGCCTCATTGGATTCCAGCTCTTTCTCATGGATGGCAACAGATACTGGTGAGGTGTGTGTGTGTGTGTGTCCTCAGCAGGAAACCCATTAAGCGCCTGTCTGCTGTAGGTCCATTGACGGACTGCGGAGGCCTTCTATTAGAAACGCTCACGTGCCTTTGTGGAACTACACTGTGTTGAGGACGCAGGTTGGTTCATCTAATTTAAAATGTCACTTGGCTCATTCATCAGCCAACAAGCTGATTAGAAATGTCTCCATTCTTGTTGCTCCAAGATTTTTATTGTGTATTTCATCGCCGGAGTCAAAAAGCTGGATGCTGATTGGGTGGAGGGATACTCGATGTCCTACTTGGCTCATCATTGGCTGTTCGATCCTTTCAAGTAGGTATTTATCAGCTCACTTTGCAGATTATTTCCCTCCTGCCTTGGTTTGTGAGGGTCCACGCGTTCTTTTTTCAGATCGATCCTCCCTGTGGAGCTGGTCAGTCTGCTGGTGGTGCACGGAGGTGGCCTGCTTCTGGATCTGAGCGCCGGCTACCTGCTCTTCTTCGATGTCACAAGGCCGTATGGAACATTCTTCGTCTCCTACTTCCACTGCATGAACTCGCAGCTCTTTAGCATCGGTGAGGCTGTCGTGGTGCTTCAGTTCCGGGGCCGTTTTTCTGTGGTCTTACTGGGAACGTCGGTCCTCCACAGGGATGTTTTCCTACACCATGCTGGCCACCAGTCCTCTGTTCTGCTACCCTGACTGGCCGAGAAGATTCTTCGCCCGTTTCCCAGGATTCCTCAGGGCGGTCGTGCCGCTCACCTCCCCGGACGCTCAGCCCAGCACTTCCTGCGTTTACAGCGACGTGCGCAGCAGCAGCGAAGGCCAGGAGACCCCGGCTGCCGCCAGAGCCTCCAAACCAAGACTCAAGCACAAGCTGAGAGCCGTTTTCACAATCGTCTACATCCTTGAGCAGTTTTTCATGCCTTACTCCCACTTCATCACACAGGTACGTCCTGCTGACGCTCAATCCACACACTGAACTAAAAAGGTTGATTTTTTTTTCCTCCAATATAATAGAATTTCCTAACATCACGTCTCTGCAGGGCTACAACAACTGGACTAACGGATTGTACGGGTACTCGTGGGACATGATGGTTCACTCTCGGACCCATCAGCATGTTAAAATCACTTACAAGGACGGAAAAACTGGAGATGTTGGATATCTGAACCCGGGCGTGAGTCCCCTTCTGCAACCTTTTGACAAATGTGCTTCTATTTTCAATGTTGTGCCGTTGCCTTACCGTGATGGACGCCTCTGCTGAAGGTGTTCACTCACAGCCGCAGATGGAAAGACCACGGGGACATGCTGAAGCAGTACGCCACCTGCCTCAGCCAGCTCCTGCCCCGCTACAACATCTCCCAGCCCGAAATCTACTTTGACATCTGGGTGTCCATCAACGACCGCTTCCAGCAAAGGTGCAGCAGCCCGTTTGATGCCTTTGACAGGAGCGGCGTTTACGATTTGCCCTGCACTTTCTTTCAGGATCTTTGACCCCCGCGTGGACATCGTTAAAGCCGATTGGTCGCCGTTCCGGCCCAACCCGTGGCTGATGCCTCTGCTGGTGGACCTTTCGCCGTGGAGGACAAAGTTCCAGGAGATTGAGGGCAGCCTGGACAACCAGACTGAGATCGTCTTCATCGCCGATTTCCCAGGTTGCACAGCTCTTCTTCTTCTTCTTCGATTCGCTGCTGCGTCCACCGCCTTTGCTCAACAGGCTTTCACGTTCCAGGTCTTCATCTGGAGAACTTTGTAAGCGAAGACTTGGGCAACACCAGCATCCAGGTGCTGCAGGGCAGGGTGAACGTTGAGGTAGTGGAGGAGAAAAAGAATTACACGCTGGAGCCAGGAGACAAGATACAGGTGAGGCCAGCACGAGCCTGCTTTACATAACAGATTCAGGGGATCCAAACGTGTGTGTGTGTGTGTGTGTGTTGGTAGGTGCCTCCTGGGGCTTACCATAAGGTTTACACCGTGTCTGAGGATCCGTCCTGCTACATGTATGTTTATGTCAACACCACTGAGGCGGCGCTGCAGGAGAACTTCACCAAGCTGTTGGAGCTCCAGGAGCGCGTCCGCAACGGAACGGGTGAGATCATCACCCCCACAGAATGTGAAAGGTGGATGAATGAGGATGAAAAGGTTCTCCAACGCCATCCCACAGAGACGGAGCCTCTTCCTCCAGAGCTGCAGCCCCTCGTGGCTGCAGAAGACAAAGAGGTCAACGCCACCGACCCCGTGGTGAAGCTGTTCCTCAAGAGGCAGCGGCGCATGAAGGAGGTGAAGAAGCGCAGGGAGGCCCGTCTGCTGGAGCGGCTGGAGCACTTTGCGGTGAAGAAGTACTACACGTTAAGGAGAGGGTGAGTGCGGAGCGCTGGAAGAGGCGAACCTTCGGCGTCCGGTGACCTCTGGGCTCTTCCTGGTTAGGTTCCTGATGACGGCCATCGCTCTGAGGAACCTGGCGGTGGGTCTCCCGCCTCTGGAGCAGCTGAGCAGAGAGGTGGCCTTCGCCAACATTAAAGGACCTCTGGAAGACGGCAGCCGGGACGAGCAGCCGAAGGACGAAGTCGGTCACACGGAACTTTGAAACGCGCGTCTCTCCTGGGCTTTTGCTGGGGTGCTGCTGTTCTGAAATCAGATCTCATGGAATAGTTGCGGACATTTTAGATTAAACCCAAAACAGAGCGGCAGCTTTTTGTTCTGATAAATCTTCCATGACCGCTAGAACGTGAGACAAACCTGTCTCAGCTTTGCAGACGTCTTTCTAACAAAGAATCTCGAATATTTAAACGAGCAACCGGGGTGTGTGGAAATAATGGTTTTTATTGGTGTCAGTCATTTTTTTTAGGGTAAAATTTCCATGATCAGAGCACAAAGGTGACAAAGTTACACCATATAAATACAAATTCATCTAACAAGAAGGATCAGACGAAAACATGATCAGTTTCCTTCACTGCTGAGGAGATGAGTCAGTGTTGACGTGCAGTCCATCGCTCTGCTGCAGCGGCCGGTCCAGTCAGCAAACATTCACCACCAGAGAACAAGCTGAGGTCCATTTGACTCCTCTGTCATATTGCACAGCTGTATTTGTGTTTTTTTGAAATAAAAGTGATCTCGTCTTAACGACTCTGTGAATCCCTTTTACATCCTGGGTGTCTCACACCACCACGAGTGAAAACCACCGGCCTTAACTGCAGCTATAAAGTGACTGGTTTTAGTGTTGCCTACTGGCTTACACCTGCGTCTTTTTCCCTTTGATGTTTGCAAATCAGAAGCACTTCGTTAGGAGAAACGTGATTTAGACCTTTTAAAGCATGATTCTACACCGTCTTTAAAAAGGACATGCAAAACAAGAAACTGCCACTGCCAAAGGCACAAAATTAAAAACACAGTGACGAATAATGGTAGCCTAGCCACGACCTGAACCTGGAGTCACACTGCATTGTGGGTAATGTAGTTCTTTCATGCTGGTGACTGGTTCTGCTGCATTCTTGCTTCTAAATGATTCCAGAAGGCTAACCTCTATGACATTCTGCTCTGCAGTTACCATTTTTACTCAGCGTGGATGAAGCTGAATTTGGACTCTGTGTCCCAGTCCAGCTTCCTCCCCTCCCCAAAACCCTGACACTCCACAAAGGAATTCCACACAGCCTACTTGGAAAGCTCTAGAAACCTCCACACTGCCAAACCTCAGCAGAATGCAGACCAACTACACTCAGTTGAGTCTGTAGACAGATTTAAACCCACAACAATGGGAGTGACACCTCCCTGTTGGCAGGCCTCCACACACCTCGCCTCTCATTGATCGTCATGGAGGATTAAGCTCTCCCTGATGTCCCTGATCTCCATTTTACTTAATGGTATACACATAGTTCCATAGATTTTTTTAGAAATTAGAAATTTACATGTTAAAATGTATAAATTCTCACATTAAATATCTGCATTCATCTACTTCCTGGTGATTAAATTTCAATTTAAGTGATTAAAATGAGCATAATTCATTAGGTTTAGTAGATTAGAGATTTAGGGTTTTTTTGATTTAAAAAATGTGAACGAGGCTCAGAGTTTTGTGTTATGTTGGTGACACACACACACACACACACACACACACACACACACACACACACACACACACACACACCTAAAATGGTGCGAAAATACAAAGCTGGTGTCTGTGGACATGAGCGTCGGCTCAGCAGCTCTACCTCGGATGAAGATCTGGGTAGAAAACTCCGTGTACCACACCTTCGATCACAACATTTGAGAACATGTCTGCCAATGAGAAAAGATGTTTAAACGTCAAACACCTGCAGTGGGATGAAAAGTGCATGTTTTTTTTTGTTTTTTTTTAAAATACGCTGGACTCACCGTGTGCCGCCGGCAGCAGGTATGGGTCTCTCAGGAAGAGCAGGGCCGGCTGGTGTGAAAGTTTACTGAAAAGAGTCCACAGAGGGGAAGTCAGAGGGCGCGTGGGGAGGTACGTGCAGCGTTTGAAACAGCCA
This sequence comes from Arothron firmamentum, assembly GCA_016586285.1. Classification (NCBI taxonomy): domain Eukaryota; kingdom Metazoa; phylum Chordata; class Actinopteri; order Tetraodontiformes; family Tetraodontidae; genus Arothron; species Arothron firmamentum. The sequence goes on from BJFM01010291.1 coordinate 45,548, forward strand.
GAAATGTAGGTGAAGTCGCTGGGCGAGGTTCACGTGCACAGCAAACAGTGAGAAGAAAGTCTTCTCGCTGGCAGGAGGGACTCACCTGGAGCCCTCTGACTCCGTGTCGAATGACCTGAGGGAGAGACAAGCGTTTAGCCGCACGGTCCTGCGGCGGTCGGGGAGGAACCGCCATTTTCAGAAAAGAAGCTGGAGAAAATGTGCAGTTTCAACTCACCCGCAGCTTTCTGTTTTTGGCACCGAAGGAAAATGGCGGATGTTGAGGAAATCCAGAAATATCTTTGGAAGGACCCCGTTCTCCGCAATTACAGTCTGACAAAAACACAAAGCTAATCACAGCGTGCACATAAACAGACGGTGACTTTGGACTTTTGTTTTGGCAGCCAAACATATACATGGCCCAGGGGGCAGAATATCTCCACAATATCCTCTGAATACTGAAGGCCACAGGATCTAACTGAGGTCAGTGTTTAGCTTCAGCGAGGCTTCGCAGCTTAGACTGGACACACACACACACACACACACACACACACACACACACACACACACACACACACACACACACACTGAGGCCAGTTTGGCTCCACTGGATCCAGTCCAGAGGGATGAGACACAGCAGGTGAGGGAAGGTGAGACGGCGCAGAGGTGAAAAGATTCAGGGTGAAACCCGAAGTCCGGCCGGGGACGGCAGAGGAACGTTAACGTGCTCTTCACTCACTCTCTTGGCTCAGCAGGAGTCTGGAATCTTTCCCTGACCTCTCATCTCATGGTATTTTTGCAGAAAAGTGCTGCTCGCTGGACACTTTCTCCTTTTTCTCTCATTCCAAGTTAAAGCTAGAGGCGGGCGCACATGAATATCCAAACAAGCGCCGCTGTTTCCTCACCCTGAGCATAATTTTACAGTTTATGAATGTTTTAAACTTTAAAGGCGTCCACGGCCATCTCCTTGTAGAGCATGTGGGTAAAGGTGCGTCACCCTACCTGCAGGTAGAGCTCCAGGCCTTGCCTCCTCTGTTCCAGGACTTTGGGAACCCAGTTTCTGACATGTTTTGAAGGCATCTCAGGCGGCTTTATGCTCTTCTTCAGCTGGGGAATTACAAATACATCAAATATCTACGTGCTGTGGTGTTGTGAGTCAACTGCTAACCGCAGCACATTTTGTAAGGTTACCCAATAAGGTTTGTGAGACTGTAAAAGGTGTTATTTCTGAACATTCACCTGACCGTTTCAGCATTGTGACGTCCTTACCATTTTATGCAAAGTGTGAAATTCGCTGTAGCGTTTCTCAACAGTGTGCTGTCTGCCACTCATCAGCACGTCAATCCTGAAGACCTGAAACGAGGGAAGTTTTGGCACAAGCGTTAGGACGTGCGTAAATTCTGCCCTTGTCAGAATCTGGATTTATCTCCAGAGCCACACGTGTCCCCTCCCTACGACCTCAGCACCCCCAAAGGAGCTTCTGTCAGCTGCTCGTTGACAGGAAACGTGTGACTGCTGACTAACGCGGACATCTGTCAAATGTAACATCCCGAAATAAACTTCCCTCTCTCGGCTGGACACATTTATGTCGTGCTGGTTTTATGTAAGAAGAGGAAATCAACAATAACGCCACTGGTTTTCTTAAACATTAATGTTTATCACATAATTATGTGCAGTTATCTGATTAACCCATATTTAACAGTCTAGTTCAAGACTGAAGCACTTAAACTCTTTAAAAAAGCATTTAAACAAAGCGCTAACTGGTAGTGGGAGGACTGGGAGAACATAAACCCTCACTGGTTGTAATTACTGGCACAACAGAAAACTCCTCCATGAGGTTGTTGAGGTGCAACATATCATGTCTACAGGTAAAGGACACCAACATTACATAAAGTAACCCATAAACAGTTTAATTTAAGCTTGTTCCACTGTGGATGTTCAGGCAGCCATCTTGGATTGCAAATTCAGCATTTTCAGGGTTCCTGGCTGAAAATTCCAGCTTCAGGAGGTGCCCTTGGGAACACAGCTGAAGGAAGGATGATTAAAAAACATGGAAATGAAAGTAGAGCGTCTCAAAGTGCACTATTGTGATGGGTTTTAGGGTGCAGGCATCAGCATTCTTCTCTGGTTTACTGTATTCAAATAAATATCATGGAATTGTTGGGTTTTTAAAAAAAATAAAGATCAATGTGAGAAACCACAGCTCCAGAGAAGCCATATGATCAAATTTGTAACCAAAGGCGAGGACAGAAAAGTCGGAATGAAATTCTTTCTCTGTCACGTGTTACGACCTTTACATCAAAGAAGGGAAAACAGGGACAGATCAAAGGTGACTGAAACCATCCGGACAGCTGACAGAAGCGACATGTAAATGAAATGAATGGAGAAAAAAAGCTGATGACAGCAGCAGGTCAGACAGAGGTGGTGGTTGTTGTTGTTGTTGTTGGGCAGCTTACCGTGAAACCTTTCTCCATCGGGCTGTTTTCTGGCCGAAACGACGGAATCGACACGCTGACCGGGTGCATTTCGACCTCAAAACGAACGCTTTGCTAAATAATACTTTATCCTACGACACACACACACTCATTCTCCACACGCACCGCGCACACACACCGGTGGTTGGCTCCAGTGTCTCTGGCAGCCTGATAAAATCACAGTGTTCAAATATTGACTCAGTCTCACTGCTTCCCCCTGGTGGACCGGAGGGTATTGCAGGTTACTGCATTCTCATACTGTATTTCTAAAAGTTTACATGAGCAAATAAAAGATTTAACTGGACAATTAATAGAGAATATGCCAGTTAGTAGATCTGGAAAATATTCAAAATATTTTATTTTTTGTAAATGTCACCATTGTTTCCTCATTTAAAAGCTCACAGAGAAACATATGTTATAGCTATCATGCGTTTAATATTTTGTTTTGCACTTGAGGTCAACTGAAATTCAAGTCTTTTCCTGAGACACCACAGAAAATAAACACACAGATGGAGCTGACATGATCGGTGAAATTCCATGTTTTATTCAACTAAGTTTCACCAGAATTGGGTTTGTTCAGTTGCTTATAAATATACAAAAACATTTTATATTTACCGTATTCATATAAAACCAGAATTTAATTGATAGTGCCTTAAGGGCTATCTGTTTTGTTTAGCAATCTGTCAATTCAAAAAAAACAATTTTTTAAATTCTTTAATAATTTTACAAGTAGTATGACAACACAAGCTAACATTAAAATGCAATACTAGTGGGAAGTGGAAAATATCCCATGATGGAGACAGAGAGACATAAACAGAGAGAGAGAAAGAGAGAGAGAGAGAGAGAGGGAGAGAGAAAGGACACAAGTGAGGAAGTTATCAGCATAAACTGGCACTACAACATCAGAAGATCGCTGCCTGACAAATTATGTATTAAACATCACCAACAATTCATTTGTCAGTGTTTTGCATCTGCGTGCTGTCGTTGTCACCGTTTCTTTGTTTTTAAGATCTGGAAAGAAAAAGGAAGAAAATGTCAAAAACACAGTTAAATTCAATAAAAGGTGATAAATATCACATGTTTTGTTAGGTGACACTTACGATGATAAGTGACAGCCTGAAACGTAGGCGTAGTTGCCCGTGTATTGAACATCACAGCGCACAACGTTGTTGCTGTAGTCACTCTCTGGGACCTGGTAGTACGGATTCACGCTGACCTGGGGAGACAGATGTCCAAAAATCAGAGGAGGAGACACAGCAGAGGAAAGTCAAGAAGTCCGGTCAGGTGTTTATAAGCAACCTTGAGGATGTAGTTTCCAGGTTTCACATCTGTGATATCGATCCACTGACAGTCGATCTCGGCGTTATAGGTGTCGTAGCATCCTGGACTCAGACCCTGCACCGTGGACACCACCCAGCAGATTGGCATTTAGAGTTATCATTTCATTTATGACACAATTGTGGGTTAGAAGAAAAGCTCTGACTAATAAATGTATATAACTAATAAATGTAATAGTGTAGCTGCAGCCGTTTCCTAGTGGAGGTGGGACATTTACAGCTGCTTTTGTTGCTAATTCTCGGAAAAACAAGAGTGTTAGCTAGTCAGTCCATTTTGACAGCAGTGAATGTTGAGACCTGGGTATGCGCAGTACAGGCGAAGCGCCTGTAGTAGCCGTAGTCACAGGAGGTGTCCTCCAGACAGAAGCTGGCCTTGTGGCCCTCGGCCACCATGTGGTAGGTGTTGGCATCCAGCAGGTTGTAGTGGCTGAACTCATCCATGCTGTGGAAGTGTCTGTGGACCAGAGCAGCACAAGTCGGTCAGATGAGGAGTCCAGGCCTTTAGTTTGTTCGATCAGACAAAAGCGGTCTGGAATTTTAACATTCCAAACACTGCATGGAAAATCTATACAGTCTACAGAGCCCAAAGAGGCTAGTCTTCCCCTGCCAAATGGGTTCCATATTGGGAACTCTGGTTTCAGAGCATAGCTATGCAGTGAGGTCACTTTCTGGAGAATTAAAGCAAAGACGGGAAGTTTCCCCTGAGCTCCGTGCAGGTACGAAAATGGCTGTTTTCCTGACAGGCCGGTCGCTCTTTCGCGCTCGACTTTATTTCGCGGCGTTTGTCTTTGCGGTTGCGAATTCTCCAAAGGTCGCACAAGGTTCAGCCGTCTCCTGGAAAGTGAAACTAAGTCCCACATTCTTTGGAACGGCGTTATTATCCCGAGAAAGCACAGATATCAGGGTATGAAGTCCCACAGCTGGTGTTCAACAGGGGGTGCCATACCGCAGCAACACGCTCAGATTTGACACAAATTCTGGACGCCAGAGCTGCCGGACAGTTGGAACTGATTACCGCAGGAAGCCCAGATCACCCTCTGGAACAACAGAATGTTCCATCTCCAGTTATACAATGATCAGTCCTTCCTGAAAACCACCATCTGACGTCGGTGATGGTGATGTGGACGGCGGTCACATGACCGGATACTCACTGGTGGCAGCTGTGCCACTCCCAAGCGTAACGCGGCCTGTTGGGCAGGAAGTCAGCCGTCCCCTGGTTCCTGACCCGCTGAGGGAACCGCAGCAGCATACGGGTGTCGTAGTCCCTGACCGAGGCGCTGTAAGCGGTGCTGCAGGCAAAAGAAGAAGAAGACAGGTTTGCACGTGTGCGCGTGAGCATTGCTGATGTGTTTTTTCCTGCTGCATCCTCAGTGGCGGCCTTTGTGGCGACAGTGGGCGGAACACTTTGAAGGTACGTGCTCCTCTGGGTCCGTTTTGGATAATGTGTTTACCATTCCAGCTTTCTCTGCTCAGGCAAACTATGATTAAACTTTACAGACGCGGCTCCACCCCTCTGCCGCCAAGGGAGCAGGATTTTGGTTGATTTTAACCTCACGGTTCCACCGAGCAGCCCTGACCCACCCGCAGCTCTTTATGTGGTGGTTGCGGTTCGGAGAACTCTGAATCACCCAGATTTGTCTGCAAATACTAATTTTTCCCTCCTGCGGGGGGGAAGATCTGACACCAGTCTACCTGGACAGGCAGTTTTCCTCAGCTGCACATCTCAGGTTGTACATGGGGACGCTCTGGACGTAAGCAGAGGCCTGGATGTAGTATGGGTCAGGCACAAGATCGGGCAGACCTGAGAGCACAAAACACAAGATAATTAAGAAAAACAAACAAACTGTGATTGAGATTTAACAAAAGATCACACTAAGCATAATGAGGAGTTCATATTCTGAGAAAACTTTCCCCTCTCTCACCATACTGATGGATCCTCGTGCCATATCCGGGTCTTGATCTCGGCCTCGGTTGCTCGTAAACGTCATAGTAGTTGTAATAAGGATTGTCCCCATCAGTGGACTTGTAAGGGTCGTAGGGATCATCGCCCACCATCATGTCCTCTCTCCTGGGCAGAGGTGGGCTGACGGTAACCTTTTCCTGGGTCTCGTTGGCTGTGCTGCTCCTGTGCGCCACCGGACGCGCAGCGGTGCGCTCATGGTGATGCCGGCGGTGTTCGCGTCCCCTGACGAGAGGCCGGAGCGGAGGAGGCCGGGCAGCCGCGGCCCGGCGAGGCTGCTGCCCCTGCTGCTGCCCCTGCTGCTGCTGCTGCTGCTGCTGCGGGGCTGCCGGCTGGTCCGAGGCGTCCTTAATGATGGTGAGAGGTCGCGCCTGCACTTGTTCCTGAGGTGCGCCCCTGCGCCTCGGCGGCTGATACTCCGAGCCTTGGCTCAAAATGCTGAAGATCTTGCCGTTGTGGGACCACTGCAGCGTCTGCCGGAGAGCCGCTCTCGGAGCCTCTCTTTGTTGCGTCCCCACAATCCTCTGAGATTGGACAGCCTGCAGGATAAAAACCAAAAAATACACGCACACAGACGCGTGAAGCGGCGTGCCCATCATGCGTAATCCCATCGTGAATTGCCAGAAGATAAAGTGATAAAGTCAGAAACTTCCCACGCGTCTTTACCCTAAATACCCCTCACCCCCATGGAGGAAAGGGAACGCGCAGAACAGCAAGCCTAAGTTTGAACGTATCCGTGGAAACTCATATCGTTCTGCTCCCTCAGCCTGCAGATCCACACTCAGATGATGAGAAATAGGAGGAGTTGAGCACTTGGAGCTCCTGAATCTGTTGCACAAGCAGGCTGCTGCTGGTCACATAACCACCGCGTGGATACGTGATGCGCGATCCTGCCCAGAACTGTGACACAGCTGCTAGTTTGATATCTGCTCGAATAAGGTTGATTAGGGACGAGCGACTCGTTCCTGTTATGAAAGCTGTGGCAACAGCAGCCACAGAGGAAGAGGCTTTTTCCCAATTTAATTCAACTTTATATTTAAAAAAAGCATCAGTTACCAAACCAAGCTGCATCCTGATGGATCAGGATGGATCCAGAAACCTGCCCTAGATGGGTTTTTTGTTTTGTTCGTTCTTTTTTGTTGTTGTTGTTGTTGTTGTTGGGTTTTTTTGTTCTAGATCTTTCACACACCCTCCTCCAGCCGAGCTCAACCGCAGCTTTCTGTGTGTGAGCTTAGCTGGAAACACGCACGCCTCATCGCACGTGTCCCATCTCCTGCAAGATTGTAATTAGCAACCTAAAACTGTCCTGTGGCGGCACCAGTGCAGTGTCCAGCTGACATCTTCTCCCTTCCCAGCAGTCCATCCACATCGCCGCCCTCACATCAGAGACCTAAGGCATAGCTGGGGGGGAACTAAATGCAAGGTTTTCATTTTCTTCTGTGAAACAAACCAGGAATTTCTCCCTGCATCTGCAGAAATGGAGGCGCGCTTCTGCCTCTCAACCACAGCACAAGGACACGTTCTTTCTGAAGCTTCTCCAATGGCAAATAAGAAAGAAAGAAAGAAAGAAAAAAAAGGGAGTCCAAACTCAGGCGACGAGCAACAACAATCAGGCTTCATGATGCTTCTAAGTGAAAAGGGAAATTCTTTTTCCCAGATTCTTCTTCTTCTTCTTCTTTTTTTTGAAGGTTTGTTGCCATGTGACACATGGATGATGGAGCCCCTGTGACACACCAGCAGGCCAGTCCCACATCCTCACACCAGGGGGCAGATGGCAGCTATTTATTAGGAGAAGTTTAACTCTTCAACAACAGCTGATTCCTTTAGGGGTTTTTAAAATCTTTTTTGTAAACCAACACCTTCTGATGTTTACAATGTGCCTATTCCCAGTTCCTGTGAAGCCGTAAAGGGGAATAAGATGAAATAACTGCTGAAAACACATGACCAAAGGCCCGTTACAGCGACAGGGGTATGAAGTGGAGTTTGACGGTGAATTTAAAGCTGCTGCTTCACCGTTTAAAGTGCTGTTCAACCCAGTGCTGCTTATCAAGAGTGGAAGCAATGGTTAACTCCCACCAGTCATGTGACAAGCACACCACTCAAAGTTACACCTTCAATGTTTTCCAGCACAAAAAGGACCAGGTTAAAGGTCTGTGCATGAGCGTCAGCAGCATCCATAGGGGGAAATGCAGACTGCAAAAACCTGTTATCTATTCCTAATCCTAATCCAGAGATCTGACAGCGGCTGCCAAGAACAAAATGAATCCTTCCACTGCCGTAACTAGAACAATTTCCAGCCCAGAAGATCAACTTTCGGCTATATTTAGGGATCATTGCTGAAATTCCAAGTCTAGATTTAACGTTACAAATGTGAGAGATTATGAGCTTAGACATGATGAGTCACAGAAGTTCTTTTTCCATTTTGGGGGTTCTGGAGAAACATGGTAGCACCAATGGAGGAGGTGGACTCACTTTAATATTAATATAGAGAACACAGCAGTTAGTGTCTTTAGGTTATAATATGTGTAGATTATATCTCATTTCTAAAAAAAAAAACAACAAAAAAACATTTAGTGCCATAAATATGACTAAAACATCATCGATAAAACCTAAAACTACATTGTAATAGTGCATAGATTTATTTTTAAAATGACAATTGAATCCTTAGATGAACCAAGCGATAAACCAAGTTTGCGGAAACGTTAAAAGCACGCGCTCACGGTGCCGACAATGATTTATGAGGCTGGAAAGCCCCGCAAAAACAGCCACACGGAGGCTGAGAGGAGGAGGAGGTGAGGCAAACATGCAGAGAATGGTTCCAGCTTAATGGCTGGATTCATTGATTAAATCATGTCGTGAGTGACAGTCAAAGCAGTATTTGACAGATCACAGGCGGCAGCGGTTATCTCAGAGATATGAAGCCGGAGCCAAACTAAGAGGAGCCCTTTCTGCAACCGGAGGCCGTTTGGGCCGGACCGCAGGACGACGTCGACTGCAGAGAGGTTGGGGATGAGAGTGGCTCCGCTAATCCAGATAAAGCGAGTCAAAGATTCCCCGAAACGCTTGCAAACTGAATCGCAGCAGCAAATCTGCCCTTTGGCGTCTGCCCTCTTCAGTCTTCCAGGGTCTTGGTTTGGAATGTTAACATTCAACAGGTTTGAGTTACATCAGGGCTGCCTGAGGGAATGAGACACTGGAACCTTGTTTCATTCTGCATGCAGTTCCACAAAAAGTGAAAGTGTGTGTTTAGGGGTTCCTCCTTCCTCCTGTTTGGAGGATGACTAACTACACGCCTGGTTTACCTCCTTTCTTTTTGTTGGAAACGCGGACAGACAGAACCAGCTGAACTGGGTCACCGCTCGCCTTTTTCTTTCTTTCTTTTCTTCGGCTCATAATTCTCTGACATTTCTCCAGAGAGGAGTCCTTTTTTCAGCCGGGGCAGCATCGCGCTGCCTCACACACACACACACACACACAGCTCAGGAAGGAACATCTGAAAAGAATCAGCGCAGCTCTTCTGTCCACGTTGCTGGAATTCAACCCCACTCCTGACTCTTTGAGCACTCGATTGAGCTAATAAGAGTTTAACTAAGTCCAAGTTTGGTAACATGATCCTTTATTTTTAACCCTGAATCCAACACAGAGTATTCAGGACCGTCTCCAAGTCAACATCCTGCAGACGTCCTGAACCCTGCTTCAGTCTCAAAGTGCACGTTTACAGCAGATTGTGTCCAGGAAGAGAGGAAAATGACCGTCCTGACACGAGGGCATCCATCACTGTCGAGCAGGACCACACAACACCTGCGGCCCTGCTCCACTCTCCCGGCGTCCGTCTGAAAGCCAGGGATCATCTTCACGACATCTGCGTGCACCCACACACGCATCCATTTCCTTCTGGGACTGCATTTCATTTCCAGCCGTTTGGAAAGTTCATCCTGTTCAAATAAGGTCAGATTCAGCTCAAAAGTCTGTGACAGAAGCAGACAATTCAGATTTTTTTCCCCTCCTCTTTCATAAATACTGGGTTTCCATTACACTTGGAACGCAGGGTCTGCACTACACACACACACGCACGCGCGCGCGCGCACGCGTGGTCTGGTGGACTACGTGGCACCCTGCACATGCGCTGGAGACTCTGAAGCCAGGAGGAGGAGCCCTTTATCACATCCCAGCCCAGAAAACTTTACATTGATGATTCACGCAGATGTGCTGCTGTTTTTCTCTCTCCACATTTTCCCGTATCTCTCCACGGCCCACCAACTGAAAGCTATTTTTTTCCTTCTTTGTCTCGTGAGGCTGATTTTTCACTCAGCTGTGAACTTTCCCACAAGTAAAGAAATAGGCTGAGCACTCCTGGGCCTCATGAGGATCCTAAAGCATCCATATGTGTCAATTAATCACAATTATAGCCGCTTTGTTCAGCACAAAGACGGTAAACAGCGGAAAATGACTGACCTGACCTCGTCACAAGGTTACACATTCACCAACCAGTATCTATCACACCGACTAATCTTGTTTACCGGCACACTCGGACATCTTCTTGGTACAGATAGTTCCTGCTCTCTCACAGCCAAAAACTGCCGCCGTGACATCATCTCATGCAGCTCCGCCAGGTCCAGCTATCTGAAGGTCATAGAGTTCATGTTTATGTCACCTCTCTGCTCAGCGTGTGGGGTGCAGGCGGGCTGCAGGACAGACGGACACATACTGCCTTCCACTCCCTCAGAGCTGCTTTATGGTGGATTCCAGCTTCTCTCCCAACTGCAGCTGCAGATGAACCGTTCAAGGGTTTTAAATGCGACTAGAGGAAGTTCTGAACCTTCAAACAAGCTGCTTTTTGAGGCTATAAATGCCTTTTATAACGGTTTGATAAAGATCACAATTTCTTGAGTTAGAAGTTGAAAAAAAGGACGCCAGATGTGCAATTTATGGAAGACGAATGGCTCCATCTACAGGAGGAGTCTCATCACCAAGGCTGCTGTTCTGCTGTCTTTTTGGAACAGGGGCGATCTGCAAATGACCTAAAGGCTCTGAACATTTCAAACTCTTGAGGAACTTTACAGCAGAATAGCAGCAAAACTAACTTAGATGGAAGGTGTAGTGAAAACCGTGCAACCAGGGCCACCCAGTGAGATGAAAGAGGCCCGACCTGCACATCTGGCTACCGAAAAGCAACACCCAGTGAAGGTTTGCATCTGTCCAACCGCCGTCAGTTTCAACCTCACCTGATGGTGTGAGTCGAGAAATGAGTCAAATCCAGACTCCCTCAATTTTGTTCCTGATTTATTGACCGAAAGCAACCAACACAGACAGTTACAGCCAAACAGACAAATCAAAATCTCCTTTCATTCAATGAAGACCCAACACTGATAGAAGGACACACAAGAACATTTTGTCATTAAAATTTGCATCATGGATTAATTTCAGTCAACAGAGTGCAAACTGTAACAGAGTTTATCAAAGTGCCATGACCAGAGCTCATATTCATCAGGCTGCTGAAGCAGGGTGGAGGACCGGTGGCTTCATCTGTGCGCATGTATCAAATAATGTCCCCCCCCACTGCACAGCTGCAGCACTAAAGGTTGCACAGAGGAGTGAGTAGTTTAATATCAACTCCAGGGACGATAGGAGTAAACAGCCCTGTCTTCTCTGCGCTGCTGTGGTCAACCGGGAGGAAGCGAAGGATTCATCTGACGACAGGAGGCAAGCTGAGGGTGGCGGTGAGGACTTCACCTTGAGCGCCGCTGAAACCGCTGCGTCCTACGGGATCTGCGGAGAGGGGAAGAGACGGTTGACCGAAAGAAAGTCACTCGTGTTCGCCTCCAAAACGTAACCACGCAGTCCAGGTTTTAGGATGCTTGGAAACGATGTGGAAAAATATGAGAAATGCAAGACAGATTCCGTCCACTCACCTCGTTGTTGTCAAGGCCTCGGTTGGTCGTCGGGGTTGGTTCAGGCGCATTCTGTTAAACAAGTTCAATTTAATCTTGCGGCTTGAGTTTGAGGCTCAGTTTGGACTAAATGTGCAGGGAAAATGCCGTGACGGCAGAGATAAAACCAACCTCATCAGGGGCGGCTTTGTCTTCTGAGCCATCTTCACTGAATTTACCAGAGTCTGCAAAAGAAACCACCACAGATGAAGACACGGCCACAAAGCCCCGCCCGGAAATTCGTTAGTTTGATCCGGTGGTGTTACCGCTTCGATTCTCCCTCCAGGCCGACAGGTTCAGTTGTTGGATTCCGGAGCAACTCATGAGCCGATTTCTATTTGAGACGAGGTCAAAGGGATCTCTGGGGACAGAGGTGATGCCAGTGTTGTCGCAGATGATCCTGGACAGGGTCGCCCTGGCCAGAGCCGACCTCTGACTCGCGCTGAAGACGCCTGCATTCTCGTACCACAGTCTGCGCATTTCAAACAAGGAGGGCGGAAGGAGGTCAGGCGGGACAGCGATGGTGCTCTCCGGTGTTCTCCCTCAAATTCTGCTCCTACTCACCGGTCTCCCTGGCGGATTCTCTGGAACTGCGTGGCGATGAGACAAGCGAACAGAGGACCCACGCGGCCGTCGCGGACAAAAGGCTCGGCCACACCGCCCAGCCACACGTCGATGTTGTCGGGGGTGCCGTACAGCTCCAGCAGCCTGCGGGCCAGGTCGGTGTTGTTCAGGACAGCGGCGAGTTCCCGCTGGTTTTTAGGCTGGGACAAGCCACAGAACCTACGCCAGGCGTTGTACCCTTGATCACACAGAGAGGACGCAAGCTCAGTAAAGGCAGAGACTTTAGATGGAGGCAGCATGCGGGCGGAGCAGGGGCTCACCTGGCAAAGCGTGGTCACGCCCCCTCTGCATGTTCAGAGAGGCCAAATCCAAGGCCACGTGCTGCACAAACTGGAAGAGCCGCTCCCTCAGAGCATCCACCATCATGTTGTCCTGCGTGTTCAGTTTAGCAGGACGCCCCATCAAACCACGCAGCAAAGAGTCAATCCCGCCTGGGGGGGGGGGGGGGGGG
>BJFM01010291.1:60646-79932 GCA_016586285.1 Arothron firmamentum
TCATGATATTTTATTTTATTTTATTTTATTTTTTTTTACAGTCAACACTGCTGAATTCGAGGGAAATTTCGGCGTCTGCAGGGCCAAGATAGCGGCTTACCTCCAGGGTTGGAGTGAGCAGGAACCAGGCAGATGCCCAGCACAAGGAAGACGGAGAGAAGCATTTCTAAAAGAAAAAAGAAAAAAGAAAATAAAATGAACGGTTTCAAGACAATCAGGTAAGGTGAAAAAAGGATCCAAGGTGACGATCTCCGTACCTGCAGAGCAGCTGTGGAGTCTTGAGGACGAAGATGCTCCTGAGTTCTGGATGGTGCGCTCTCAGCAGCACCTTTATAGCAGGTCTGACACCCCTGGCCGCACCCATCCACCCGAGGGTGTTCCAGCCTACACTACAGTAAAAAAACATTTCCTCCTTCCTCTTCGAAGCAAAATGAAAACTTTTTCCTTTGTCTTATCAGTTTCCTTCTAGATAACAGATCTCATATAAGTATGATATAAGTTAAAGATTACTGTCATTGGATCTTTAAAATCTCTTTTTAGTCTGTTTAATAAATTAGTAAAATAAGTTATTTTGATATTGATGTGTTCAGCTTTATGTGATCTCATTGATGAGTTATTGATCGGAATATTGTATTAAATAACCCAAAAAAATGAGCTGCTAGTCAATTTAAATGACATATAGTTATAGCTAAGCCATTTAAACTCCTGCTATCAAAAGATGCCAAGAAACATTTCAACAATTGATGGGTTAAAGTCTATCTGAGGTTGTGAAATGTGGGAAAGCAAAGGAAAATACACTCAAACATCCCCTGACAGCATGTGATGGACTGGGTGGAGTACGGAGAGTGACTGGAAAATAAAAGGTTTGTGTTGGTGTTGATGTTAAAGCAGGAATAGACAGGTTTAAAAAAATTAAAAATATGACTGGCCTGTAAAACACGGCTGTTAAAGACACAACCCGGTGTCACTGATGAATTGACCTAAAAAAAACAGAAGTGGGTAATTAAATAAGCCCCTCCCCTCCAGGTTATTGTGCTTTGACTGTAACAATAAAAGCAATATATTTTAAATACAAAGCTGGGCTCTGCTGTATTTCCTTGAAGAGTTTCGCTGAAAATGGTGGATAACCCATCTATAAAATAGTGGAGCGGGACAAGGATGGTGGACAGAGTTCCAATTCAGAGTAAATGGGGCATGGGGTGAGTCACCAACCCTCCCAGGTTTGTGTAAGCAAAGGTCCAAAGGCTTCACTAATGAATGCCTTCTGGATTAATGAACTGGGTCACTGCTGCACAACTATGTTATTAGAACAAATTTGTTATCAGAACATGTTCCAGTGGTGTTTCGTCACAATAAAACCTCAACGATTGACACAGTTGTGCCAGTTTCGGTGCAGATGACATTTAAATGCACAATAACAGGACAGATCCGCCATTTGGCTCAAGTTTCCTCTTTGAAGCAGAGCAGCAAAAGCAGAAATCCGCCACGGCTTAAGGTCGGTTGGCCAACTGTGTTGAGCAAAAGTTCAACCACAGACAGAAAAAGTTTGTGCGGGGGACAGGGGCAATCTGTCCCCTCCGACAGTCAGAGGACACTTGTGTCTGGGTGTAACGACAATTATAGACGATAGATGGAAAATAGAAATGATCGTTTCCCGTCCAACTTACCAGGAGCATGTGATGTTCCTGCTAAACAGCATAGTAGCAACTTTGGTGTCTCCTGCAACGTTTGCAGTTGCAGACATCCACAACGTTCTAGAAAAATATCAATTATGAAGCTGCAAAAGAAAAGAATCTGGAATAAAGAAATCAGACGTGTGCGTCGGGTCACTCCACAGGGATCGATAAAAGCAAAGGTTGGTAAACCTGTCTGTCAGAAACAGCATTTCTTGCTCTGACAAACAAACACGTGCAGTATTTCTTTTCATCCATTATTGTGTATTTAGCTTTTTGTCAAACAGCCAAAAACGTTTGAGAACAAATTCTCATTTGCAAACCCGACATGGCCAGAAGGCTCCAGCGAGAGTGAAGGAAAAAACCCATCCAGGCTGGAGCCGGCCATTATCAGGGGCCTGGTTCTCTGGACCTTGGTGCCTTTTTAATCTTAATAGCCTTTCTATTGAGATTAACAGGTCTGAAAAGCTTCTGGGGTCAACACATATCTCATAAATGATCAATAGGAAGCGGCTCAACCTTAAGGATCGGGAACAGCACGTCGTCTCCAATTCCCCATTTTACAGTCACAACAATAAACTAGCTGACGCAGATAACTGATGACCTGTTATGATACAGGTGTATGACCTAATGACTGGGCCTTTTACCGCATTAATCCAGTATATTTGTTGTTTTAACATCTACAGTCTGTTTGCACCTGTGCAAATGAAAATGCCGTTTAGCACAGAAAGGCAGGCCCCGCTCGGCCCAGGACGCCTCCAGAGGCTTTAGGGACGCTGGGGAGTGTAAAATGCCAGAGCCTTTTCAACATTCCATGAACGTTACATAAAGGAAACATCATCATCGCAGACAGTGACGAAGAAAGACGCAGAGACGAAAGACAAACTCGGAATTCTGCCTATTGTTGATCAACCGTGGCAACTCCCGAGGCCTGGAAGACTCAACAAACCTGTACACAAACGCTAAAACCGCCTGTCAAGCTTTCAAAACCTTTGACTTCCCTGTACTGTGTGTCAAGAGGAAGAACCACTCCGTGTTGTAATGGCTCTGGGTTAAACTGCACGGCTGCATCCCGGCAGAACGATTAAGCTGCATGATTGTCGGTTCTGGGAAGAACAGAGACGCGCTGATGGAGTAAAAGTCATAAAGATAAGCCAAGAAACAAGTGACGCAACACACTACAACACCCCAGAATCATAACGAGCTGTAAAACAAGGTGAAGTGTGATGTCTTGGTTCAGGTGCGTTCAGACGTAAACAGCCAGTAAGGAAGTGACATGACGGACCCGCAGGTCATTAATACACTGCAGGATTGTGGGTGTTTAGTAACTCTGGGCTGCGTCCCAAACGTCCGCCGGTAACTGTGGGATGTTTGACCGCGCAGATAAATGCAACCTTCCGGGACCAGGAAGCATTTGATTCATTTCTG
This sequence comes from Arothron firmamentum, assembly GCA_016586285.1. Classification (NCBI taxonomy): domain Eukaryota; kingdom Metazoa; phylum Chordata; class Actinopteri; order Tetraodontiformes; family Tetraodontidae; genus Arothron; species Arothron firmamentum. The sequence goes on from BJFM01010291.1 coordinate 63,748, forward strand.
CCTGACCATGCTGCAGCCGCGTCCGCGTGGTGGGGCGCCATCAGTGCTGCAGAGACCGTTCAAGTCTGTGTGTCTGTGTGTGCGTGTGTGTGTGTGTGTGTGTGTGAGAGAGAGAACCACAGGCAAATTTTAAAACTTCTCCTTTTTTAAAAAAACCAGCCGAACAAAAACTACCACATGATCCCACATGCACATTTATCCTTCATTGGCTGCTGGGTCTGTAACACTGCGATGGTCTGGTTCTGCAGGCCCGTTTAATCCACGCGTCTATTTTCTGTTAATTAATGTTTATTACATTGTGCAACGCCACATTCACACACACTAACGAGCAATTTAGGGTCTCCATCTACCTAACGTGCATGACTCTGTCTGCCAGAGCAACCTGGTGGGAAACAAGCCACAAAGGGAGTCCTAAGCTGGAGTCAAACCCACAACCCCGCAGCTATGAGACTATTGAAAGCAGCCAACCAAACAGGAACCGTGCCTCTCTGGACGGCCAATCACAGACAGCTGCATTCTGACGTCGCTGTCGACAGGCAAGTCAATGGAATCCCGGTAGGACGCGTTCACCTGGGGCCCACCGGTAGGACAGGAAACCCGACTGGGCCCCCAGGTGCTGCAGGACTGGGTTTGGTCAGAGCTGAAGGTTTTGGAAATCCAGGTCACCTCAAGGGCGTTTTCAGCTTCAGACGCCAGCAGAATAATGTGATGTGGTCACCCCAACAGGGCCGAAAAATCTATCAAAACCTCAACAACGAAGAAAACGAGACGACTCTCAGAGTCGTCCTCAGGGCGGACGAGTGCAGAGTCCCTAAAAAAGAGGCCGATTTTCAGTATCTGTGAGAACATCTGTCAGTGGAGCCTGCGGTTCCGTCCTTTTGCTCTGAGGAACTGGATGTGAAACCTGAATAGATTCACTTTTTGTTTCCCTCTTATCAGCCGTCGTGCCCCCTGATTGGTGGGGGCCGTTTGATGGCCTTGAATAAAAGCTGCCCGGGCGACCCCTCCACCTGCAGTTCTTCAGGTGGACGGACCCACAGGCCCAGAAGTGAGGGAGAATGGCTCTGCTCAGGAGCGCGCTGCTTCTCTACGTCTGCATGGACGCCTCCGGTGAGACTTTAACAGTCGACCCAACAGATTCTGAGCTCTTGAGTTAAATCTGAGTCTTTGTCCTGCAGTGGGGACTTTGGCTGTTGACCCTGAAGGGCTGCACGCTGTTCCACATTCCCTGACAGCAGTAAGTTTCTCATTTTAATTTCCTGTCCTTAAAAATGATGAACGTCTGTGTGTAATCAGCACGTAGATGAACTCACGCCAGCATCCGTCGCTAAATATCGAACTTTTAAACAATGTCCTGTTAAGAAATCCTCAATAACCTTTAGATGAAAACTTTTTTTGTGTGAATATTTTTTTTAAAAAACAATCATGAACCTTGTACATATAAATCCAAGCGTCTTCCGCCTGTCTGAAATGATGAATCTACATTATTGTTCTTTTAACAGTAAATGAATACACAGATGTCAAATCTGCAAACATGAGGTGAAACTCAAGAATGAGGAATAAGGAAATAATAATGTGGACCTTCAGCTTAACCTGGTCTGATGCAAATCAGGAAGTTAGCTAGAAACTAATTATTTGAAAAGATAGAGGCTGTTTCTTTTTGGAAACATAGAGGCTCTTTAAAGCTTTTTAATGCGGATGTTCAGCTGTTCATCCATTTTCTTTGTGTGGTTTGATTCCCAGAACGGGGACGTCTGCAAAGACTGCACCCAGATATTTGAACTCCTCTCTGACCTGCTGTCGAACGCGGAGCTCCAGGTGAGCAAACACACAGCAGCAAACACATTCCGGCTAATTCATATCTGTTCCCTGATAATATTATTAATGCTGCGAATGTCTCAGTCATGGTGTTATCTCCACCAGCAAGCTTGACCAGTTCTCCTTTATACAATCACGTACTGCACAGTCAGATCAAATACAGCTGCATGCTTGCATGCCCCACTTCCACTTTTTTAAACAAAAGAAAAGTGGAAGTGAAATGCTTTCGGTGAGTTTAGTGACCTGCGAGACCCTTTTTGCTGGAGGTGACAGGTAAACTTTGGTGAGTCGCGCCTGAAATAGAAGAAACGGAAATGGTTCAAAAATAAAATTCACTTAAATTGAATCACAAAATCAAACGATGTCGGCTCTCGATGAGTCTCTCGGTGGTCTGCAAATGCACCCGCATTAAATGGAATCCTTCGTTATCGTAATTAATACCACTGAAACATTCTTCAGATCATCTGGACTTTGATTTGGGTTTCTGTATTTAGCTAAAATGGAGATTTTTCTTTTAATAGAAAAGGATCATGGATGGGATTGAAAGCCTGTGCAGCCATCTGCCTGGAATTCCTGCCAAAGTCTGCAAGGATGAGGTGGAGAAGATGTTCCCGCTGGCCTTCACCTTTTTGACCACGGCTGTGGTAAGTCTTTGGATAATGAGGGGGATTTGTCAACTATATTAGTGTATTTTAACTCGCATTTTCCCTGCCATGTTTCCCAGAAACCATCTGAGATATGCAAGGTGATCGGGCTCTGCAAAGGCTGCCAGAAGCAGGAGAAGCTGCTTCAGTACTTCACGGAAGAGGCCTTTCAGGCAGCCGAGTTGACTGAAACCGTCAGTAAACCGCTGGAACATGAGTGGAAGGAACATACCGTTAGGGGCCAAAGGCCCCGGCTGATCCGCTCCTCTGATTCCTCTTTTTGTGTCTGACGCTCAGGTGCAAGCTACAAAAGAATGCAGCTTCTGCCTTCTGTTCGTCAGGACTCTGGAGCGCTTGTTGCCTAAAGAGAGGACAGAGGTGAAGCACACTGGTGCAGCCAGCACAAACCCACGGTTGCAACGGTGACTCACAGGTTCGTGTATGTCCTCCAGGGCGCTGTGATCGACCTACTGGAGGATGTTTGCAATATTCTGCCCCCGTCCTACCACAGCCAGTGCCAGGCTCTGGTTGGCAAGATCGGCAAGACGGTGCTGGATGCCATCCTGAGCTACGCCACCCCGCAGGCCATCTGCTCCCTCCTCCGTATGTGTAAAGGAGAAGAGGCGCCCCTGTTTGGTCAGTGGATGAATAAATGCTCTATGAAAGTGCCAGTTTAGGCGCAGGAACGCGCGAAGCTGCGCTGTCTAATTTGGCCTGCAGGGGGCAGTGATGTCATAGAAGAGGTGGTTCAGCGTTAATAAACATAAAAATATGCATAAATGTTTAGTTTCTACTGCAAATGCAATATAAATGATATCTGTTAAAATATGTTCTTATTGCCATTAATTCCTCGTTAATTATATTATAAATTATTTTGGAATAGATACAAGGGGCTTTGAAAAGAAAATATATTAACAATCAATATCTCCGTCTATAATCATGTTCTTCTGCCTCAGATCTGTGCACGCTGCCTGCCTACAGGTGCAGAGACATTAAGACTGCAGCCAAATGTGGAGTAAGTGAACCGGGACAAAGGTGAAATGTTTTTCACCTGTTGAATGTTGAGTGACCAACGCCGACCTGTGTTTTCTGTCCACGCAGACATTATTTTACTGCCAGAAATTTGCCTGGAAGTCCATCAACGACACTTTTTAAAGTGGTGAGGTGGGTGGAAGTTTTAAGTGAAAGGAAAGAATATATAACAATATATATATTGTTAATATATAGAATGTATTAACAATTTCTAAATGTTTTTTTCAGGATGGGGTTACAAATGGGCCAACCTTGGTGTTCTTGTTGCCTAACCGCAAGTTTCTGTGACGAAAGAATTTGCTAACCTCTTTTTTCTTTGGCCTGCTTAAAGAAAAGTAAACTGATGTCTAAAAAAAAAAAAGATTATTTGATTATCAGAAAGGAATGTTGAAATAAAGGCACGACTGCTGAGAATGCTTATTTTCAAAAATTTATGTTTAACATTTTCTATGTTTTTGTACTGACATATTCCATAAATGGATCGATTGCTTTGCTCATTTAATGTTTGTTACAATGACTTAAAAAAAAGTGTGTATGCAGCTTTTGTGGTTATGCTTTCTGACATTATATCAAGTTTGACAAGTGAACTCAATAAACACAAGTGTGGTTTAGTGGAGGGATTCATTTTATAAATCCTACCTTGCAGTATAAGTTATTTGGTAGAAACTTGATGCGATGGGGTGCAGATAATGACAAAGGCACTTTTACAGACTTGTTTCTCAACACGTAAGGAAAAAAAACTTTAAAAACAGCAAAAGGGGACGGTGTAAACGCTGGTTTCCCCTGTACAATACCAACCACTCATGTCTCCTCTTAAGCTACAGGATACAGATGTGATTAATAAAAAAAGAAAGAAAAACAAAAGAGGTGGGCTGAATCATATCACTGGATACAGGAAAAGCACGCAGCCCTGCATGGTTTCCGCAATACTCGCCGTAGCCACAAGGCGGCGCGAAAGTGCAAAACAAAGTCAGTGTTGCGATAGAAACGCAGGCTCAGAGGAGGGATGCTCAGCAGCAGGACAGATCAGTGAGGGCTGAGACAGATTAACTGAAGCTCTTACCTGAATCTGTTATTTTTATGTTACGAGCCAACACCGACATCTTTTGAGGACAGCCAGATTAGAGCCAGGCCAACTCGACAAATATGGATCATTAGAAGAAAATTATCCAGAGATGAACAATCCTACACATCCTTTAAAGAAGCTAACATCTCCTGCAAATCCCCATTCAGGTGAGACAAACTGTTCATGCGACACTAAGTGGCACCAAGGTGCAATTTCCAGCAGATGTTTTCAAAACCAAGAGTCATGTTCCCAAAGGTACCCAGAGAAACTGCAAAAAAAAAAGAAAAAAGAGAGAAAAACACAACACAAGAACTGAAACACAGTGTCAAACATTCCGTGACTGAAACTTTTAAATTAGTTTAAAAAGGAAACCTTGGCATTACTCACATATTTCCTTGTTGGTCAAAACTTTCAGAATAACAATAGTCAGAAGTATTTACAGAACAGTGTTGCCATGGAGTCAAGGCACTTCCTGCAGCATGAGACTGGGTTTCTCTGTAGCCACACCCAGGATCACACCAAGTGAGGGACCTTGGTCACCAGATCATTGACAGGCTTCATCTGGAACACCACAACATTGCAAGGAAATAAAACTGGGAGTGATTTCCCAGTGCAGCCCAACAAAACCAACTGGTCCTCAGCAGCTTCTGACGGACACAACTGCCATTTAAACAATCTGCATGGTTTCCTTTCAACACATTCCTTTTAAACATCAGATGCAAATGAAGAATCTGTCATAATCTTAAAAAATCCCTCAATTTCCTGGAGCCAACAGATATAGACACGGGCGGGCGGGTGTGTATGTGGAGTTGATGGAAGGAAAAAGATTACAGTAGAACACCTTGTGATGGAGAGAATAAGGGGAAGAGCTGGGTGGATTCTAAAACTTCAGCTCCTTCGGGACCTCCCATGAGAAGACGCCGCGCCCAAAGTGCCCATAGGCCGCGGTGTTCTGATAGATGGGCTTCCTCAGGTCCAGATCCCTGACACAGAGAAATGACGTGCATGAACTCCAATTACGTGTGGACGCATGCTTGCAGGATAAAAACTCTGCAGGGTACCTCACGATAACTCCTGGCCGGAGATCAAAGTTCTTCGAGACAATTTCCAGCAGCTCCTTCTCGCTCTTCTGGGAGGTTCCATAGTGGAATATTGACACGGACAGCGGGTTGGAGACCCCGATGGCGTAGGCCACCTGAAACGAGTCGGCAGAATAAGCATCATCTCTTTTCCCTCCTGGTGGGAACGTGTTGACTCACCTGGACCAGGACACGTTTGCAGAGACCAGCTGCCACCAGAGATTTGGCCACCCAGCGGGCAGCGTAGGCAGCAGAGCGGTCCACCTTCGTGTAGTCCTTCCCCGAGAAAGCGCCGCCTCCGTGGGCCCCCCAGCCCCCGTAAGTGTCCACTATGATCTTACGCCCAGTCAGACCAGCATCACCCTTAAAAAAAACAACAGCAGCACGACGCCTTGGCACATTAAAGCAACACACGTTCTGCTCGGCGTGAACGATTTCATGATGTTTGCTGAAAAGACAGCTGCTTCTTTGCTCACCTGAGGTCCCCCGATGACAAAACGGCCGCTGGGCTGCAGGTGGTAGACGGTGTCATCATCAAGGTACCTACTGGGTACCACCGCCTCCACCACCTGCTCCTTCAGACCACGGCGCATCTCTTCCAGAGTTACAGCCTCGTCGTGCTGCACCGATATCACAATGGTGTGGACGCGCAACGGCACCATGGCACCACGAACCTTCCTGTACTGGACAGTCACCTAAGGGGAGGAAGGAGAATTGGAACGAGCGCTTACACAGGACTCAGTGGAGTCCATTTTCCAACCTGACCTGTGTTTTGGAGTCAGGGCGGAGCCACGGAAGCGTCTTATTTCTGCGCAACTCTGCCATCTTGATGTTGAGCTTGTGAGCCAGGATAATAGTCAGGGGCATGCACTCCTCGGTCTCATCAGTGGCGTAGCCAAACATCAGACCCTGCAGCAGCATCAACACATCCAGCACGGCAACCATTACCGGCACATCTGGCTCAGGACATCTGGCACATGAGCACCAACCAACCCACCTGGTCGCCGGCTCCCACGTCCTCCTCTTTTCGATCCAGGTGAACGCCTTGGGCGATGTCGGGGGACTGCTGCTCCAGGGCCACCAGCACGTTACAGGTCTTGTAATCAAATCCTGCAAAGACCAGAATCTCATTGATTGAAAAAGACTTCATATTTACAGTTGGCAATGTGAAGAGCACGAGTCATAAGACCGTCACGTGTCTAACACTATACATTTACTACTATCTGGCTGCTCCAGCAGGTTTAGTACTATATAAGAAGCCATCTTCTTCTTCAAGACATTCCATCCTACTAAAAAACAAAAACCTTTAAAAGGCTATAAAGAAAAACAGAAGTCGGTCTTCCAAAGCTGCTGTACCTTTAGAGGAGTCGTCGTAACCAATGTGCTTGATTGCATCCCTGACAATCTTCTGATAGTCAACAACAGCCCTGGAGGAGATTTCCCCCACCAGCAGGATCATCCCCGTCTTAGCGACCGTCTCTAAGGACGCGGCAACAGGCAGAGATGAGCGGAGGGTGACAAACGGATCGATAACAAGATGGAGACGGTCAGTAGCTGCTGTGGAGGCCGGTGGAAACAACTTAACTGGAAAAGAAATGAAACTGTTGCTCAGCTGAGCCCAAGAAAAGCAAAACCGTCAACAACGGAAGAAAATAGGTGTGTTCATGCTAACATGCACGGTCAGACTCCATGCTGGCGTACAGGTTTGTCCGGTAGTTTGAGTGAACATTCTGGTCATAAAAGTGATGCACAGATTGCTGAGAAGCTCTCAGCTTTGTTTGGAGCTCGTCCGGGTGGTCTGGACTCTTGAGTGCTTGTAGCTGTAATGCTGCACGTGAAATTGCATCTCGCTGCTTCATATCCACCGTAATTTGTTGTCGGGAGGCCTTTGATGACCAAAATAAAAAAAGGAAAACTCAATTATTTTTCAAAAGAAAAGATGAATCAGACCCGATGTCTATAGCAAGATCATTTAGGAATCGACCAAAGTCCTCTTGCTAGTTTAAACAGCAGGAAAACTGCAGAATACATTAAAAGCAATACAGTGTAATTTGAAGAGCATGTTTCATTTCCTCTGATACTTGTCATCTAATTAGTCACCTCTTCTCACGGTACATTTAGCATCAATGACGCAGCCTACAGGCAAACATTTTATTCTTAAAATGAAACTGCCTTGAGTGAAAACTGCCCTAAATACAGTCGAAGTTAGAGAGAAACAAAAGTGAAAGTCATATCCAGAATGAATCAAGTGCAGGAAAACAAATCTTACCACATGCTACTTTGGCATTGGGGTCTTGCTTTAGATGTGCATCCAACACAGCATCACTGATCTGGTCACACATCTTATCTGTGGATTTAAATACACTTTTAGTCAATAATTTCATTCAGCAAAATGAATTGACTCGCATTTAAAACAAAAAAAAAACCCGCCGAAATATCAAATGCAAAGTATGAAATTTTATTGGGGGAGTGCAAAACAAACAACATGGATTAAAAACTTGACAAAAACATTAATTATGTGGTGATTCCTGTAACTTCCATTTGACTACACCTGAACACAGGAGGCGTGTGCCCGTCTGTGGGGTTGATGATATGAAAAACTGATGAATTTGTCTTGTAGCGATCTACAAATAATAAGACTAGGTTCCACCTAGACCAGCAGCCCATGCACAGACCATAATTAGGACCGGTCCTAAGTCTATTATCTGCTGTCTGGACCCCACTTCACTGCAGGGAAACAGCAAAGTGCTGCACAAGAAACGGACATTTCTGCAGATAAAATGCATGTTGCTTTTAAAATGTAATAATTCATTATCAGTCCAACACAGGAACACTAAAACATTTTATAATCCTAAAGTTGTTTTATTGTTTAGTGTGGTGTATGGGTATAAAGTAAGGGCCAGTCTTACATATTACTCGTATTTTATAAGCCAAAATGTGGTCTTTGACTTGTGTATATTTAGTTGCGTCAGAAAACACATGTGGGCGTTTGACTGACAGGCACAAACAGTCGGGGGGAGGCACGATGTGAGCTTTCAAAGCCTCGGTTCTTTTCTTTCACAAGCCTATATTGTCTTTTCTTTGCATTTCTCAAGTGTGGCGATCTGTTTGGGTCAGAGCCGGGAGCCGCCACATGACCCTGCTGCGTGAGAGGCTAACGGGGGCTTTATCGGGCTAATTAGAGCCAAAAACTACCACACATGGGAGCGGCCACAATAAAAACTTACCGGGGTGTCCTTCTCCAACCGACTCCGAGGTAAAAAAGAAGCAGTCTTCATCAGTTGGCTCGTTCATGAAAGAATTCGCCTGGTCGTTCATTTTGTTTTCTGCAAATTAAATAGCTTGTTGGCTAATATTAGCTGTCAAGGCACAGGCGAGCGTCTCTGGTACAAGGGCCAGGATTTAGTGCTGTATCAGTCCAGTGCAGCGGCACACAGGCAGACCGGAGCTCGGGTTCGACCAGCCGGAGGAGACGGAGGAGCTCCGGCCGCGGATTTATTGTGGATGAACTACCTGCTGGGAGAATGTCACTCATCCCTGCCAGCCAATGGGGTTGTTGAGCACCGAACACGTGGCCCACAGTGGGCGTGGTCTAAATATCAAACCAAAAGCCGGCAGCAAACTTCTGCGTTCTGGTCATTAAATGCTCGAAAGGAGTTTAAACTTTAGTCTACTTGAAAACGAATTGACATAGATTAGATTGTGTACTTTAGTACACATACGTTTTCCAGTAAAATTCAATTTCAAAAGCGACTACTGTTGTGTTATAGTTTACTAGATGTGCATTTAATAAAACACTATTTTGCGGTTCAGCCAGTGCACAATTACACCAGCAAAGAAAACGAATCACCCATTAACAATGTAACCATTCCCACAGCTTTTTGTGACAACTCTGTGACAACGTTTCAAAAATGTTCCCAGTATTTTTTTTTTCTTTTCTCTTTCAATAAATTTATTTTTTGATTTATTTGCACACTCACACAGGTACATATATATTTTGTGCTAATGGGTAGTTTGTTTTTAATAGGTTTTCTTAATGCATTTTAAATATTGTTGCTTAAACATCAAGTCTACAAAACAGAAACTGTATTCACAAAGCCAATACAGACAACATCTGATGAGATAATTAGCTGTCCCAGTCACACCTCACATGTTGTTCTTGGGATTCTGAATAATTGTGTCGATAAAATGCTCTCATGTCTATGTTAAATACAGAACATTTTACGCACATGGGCCAAGAACTATAAAGTTAAAGCCATCATCAACACACTCCATCATCATCAAGACACTCATTGCATGAGAGATAACGTGTGCTTGCATTGATCTTTATCACATTTTATTGATGTTCATCTGTCTTCTGTTTGATTCCATTTAATCTTTTTCAGTTTTGTGGGTGTTTCTGGAGCCGATCCTATTAATCATTAAATAAGGAGACATGAAAACAAGCTGGACAAGTCACTCTGCGTCACAGGTCCCAATCTATCTACGAACAAGCATGTAAGGGCAGTTTTCAGTCTCCAGCTAATTAAGCAAGTATTTGGTTTGTGGGTAGAAAACCAGTTTCTACACACAACGCAGGAAAACATGGCTGGGATTCACACCCAGAACCTTCTTTGCTCTGAGGTTACTCAGCCACACAGCTTTACTCTGACTTCTGACATTCGCAGCTGCTGAAATGTGATATTAAAGCACTTGTCTGAAGTCAAATGCACCAAGTGTGCAAAACGATGTGGAAAAAAGAGCCGCAGTGATATGATCAGCAAGGCAGAACGATGCCAGTCTACGCTCGATATCATTTAGTGGAGGCTTTCGAACTCCTGAAAACGCCTCTGCTGTCATTTCACTTGTCCTGCACTGAAAACTACTCTAAAGAGTTGAAGCTCGCATCCTAGATATTGTTGATTTCCCCCGTCTGCTTGAGCCCCGGCGGGCTAACCTGTGCCGGTCTGTGTTCCCCTACGAGGGCAGCGATCAGGGCTTCGGGGGCGGTGACCCCGCTGCCTGGAGACACGGGACTGCAGGGGCTGAGAGCGGGGGACGGCACCACATCCGGGGAGACGAGCCGCTCTTTCTTGGCGGCGGAGCAGGGCGAGCGGCTGCGAGTCTGGCCTTCTTTGGAGCGAGGGGAGAGGCTGAGGCCTTGCAAAGAAGGCAGGGGGTTGGAGGACAAGGCGGGGACAGCAGGGCTGCGGCTGCGACGGTGGCGGTGGTGGTGGCGGTGGTGTTTGCCGGTTTTGGGGCTCGGGCTGCGCGAGTTTGGGGCCAGCAGAACCAGAGTGCTGTCATCTTCCGAGCTGTCGTCTGAGCTGTCGGAGCGGCAGGCTGTGGGGCTGCGGAGCGGAACCCTGATCTGAGCACAGAGGCGACAGTTTGGAGAAGAATATAGAAGAATATAGAATATAGAATATAGCATAAGAACACACCAGGTAATCTAGTGAAATACCACAGCTGCAGGCAAAGTTTCATAAAGGGAATTGTGGATTATGTTAGCTTGTATTTTATTGTTTGATACTGATATTAAGAACATCCTCCAGAGGTTTGACTCTCATACAGGTTATACTGTAATAAAGTTTAATGCGTTTGTGCTGTATGTTCTGATTAAAGGCAGAATGGTTATGTAAGCGGTTCCGTGTTTTTGCAGTAGGAAATTCTTCAACCTATCTCATGTGACAAAGCAACACTGATTATGTAACATCGTCAGAAATATTTGAGAACGTAGCCTGGGGGAGGCACATACAGCAGAACAACACATATATGTTCATGCATTTACATGTCCAGTTTATTCCATTTCTCACCAGAACTGGTGCTGACAGCCCAACGATACTGTTCAGATTATTACTGTAATAGCCCAGGATGTATTCACAGTCGTCTCGCGGTAAATCTTCCTCTGAAAATGTCACCTGTCAAGCAATGAAATGCAAGAATTTAGCGCCGAGTTTCAGTGGAGCTGCATGAATACCCTTCAGCTCTTACCTGTGTTGCAGGTTCTCCCTTGGCCCATGTGTATGAGTGGTAATCTTTGTGATGTCTGAATCCCACCTGTGCAGACGTGACACGTGGCTTTAAAAAGGAACAGGGCAGAAATGACCGGGAAGGCGAATCAATGACGAACGACCTTGTATATTGCTATCCAGTCCCAGGAACTGCGCGGATATGTTGATGCAAGAGTAAATCTGACAGTAGCGTCTGGGACTTTGTACCACTCCTTGTTCACCTGGAGCGCCACGAGGGGGGTACCCACCTTAAATGGGAACTAAAATACAGAGATCCATCAGATCTATGAATCACACACAAAATGAAGTGCAGGAGATGTGTGAAAATGTATTTACATGCAGAGAAAACAACGCAGAAACAGGTTTATGGTCACTAATGGTGTAGCCCATGTGACTTCTGTACAAGTGCTGTGTCACTTTGGTGGCGCCACCCAACCAGGAGGTGAGACCACGCTGCAGTGCTGCATTGTGGGTAGGAACGGGGGAGCCTGTACGACGCAGGCGCCAGAGGATGCGATCCGTCCACGCAGGTTTCCTCTTTTTAGCACTGACGGAAGAGCGCGGAAAACCAGATTCCCACAGTTAGAGAATAATCATGCTGCTCCCAATTTAGGAGGATGACTACAGGACCCACCTGGTGTCATACGTGTGGGTGCCCACGTCAAACTTGTACGTAGGAGGAAAGTTGAGCTGTCCCTCGTTGAAGCCGTCCAGGATGGGCTCTGTGATTTTAGCCATGTTGAGCTGTGGAGGACAGGTGATTACGCCCTCTGCTGGCGGGGGTGGTCAGTGACCAGGAGACGGAGACACCCACGTCAACATCTCACCTGATCTCGCTCCCACAGCAGAGGCAGCTTGTTGCTGTCAATGGCACACTTCACCACATGGATGTCATAGTCTTCAATACGAAAATTCAAATCTCCGAACCAAAACACAACACTGCGGGAAAGAAAGGCGACACATTTAATGTAAAGGGTAGATATATGATCACTTCCATATTAAATAAAATGTTCTTAAGACCATGCAACTGCTTCAAAAAGGGTTTGATTCTGATAATATTGTTTGAGATTACAATCTAATTATTCAATTAATGTGCCCTGGTAATTTCTGATAGGAAATATCAGATCTTTGCAATAAATTCATCTAAAATGCTTCAAACAAACAGCGAGAAACATCTGTAAAATTGATGATACCCACTCGTGGTCCAGCACACCGGTGGCGGCTCCTCCATCAAACTGCTGCTGTTGCAGGATGCTCTCAAAGTCTTCCATCCGCTGCTCCAGGTTCCTCATGTGAGCTGGAAGGTGACAGTTCAGAAAGCACACCGGGTGGCCAAACACTGTCATTCTTGCACTGACACCTCCTTTATTGCCCTTGTAATGACAACAGAAAAGGCAAAGAGGGAAGTGGACCCTTATTAAAGCATGAACAGATGCTAAAAATGTGTTTTTGCTCTTGATCCTGTTCCGAACCATCAATACTGCACCTGAGTAAACACACACAGGTGCACCTGAATATTAGATCAACGCAATTCGATCTAAAGAAAAAAGGCTGAATCAATCATATCTGTGATCGGCTACATCATTCGGGTTCATAACTGAATCAGGGGTTTTGATGCTCCTGAGTCAGAGAAGCAGATAGCCAGACAGCCTGCTGCTGCACTGACCTCAAAGAGAAGGAGACTGCACCACAGCAGCAGCAGCGGCGGCGGCGGCGGCGGCAGACGGGGGCGATGCTGACACCACATGGGAAGGTCACACACTGACACATGCACCCAGACGCGCTCCCGGCCCACAGGAAGGTACACGTATACGGACGCGCGCGCCACCTTTCAGCACCCCACCCTCGCCTGGCGCCACAAATTCTGCAGCGTGCACGATCTGACAGGCCAGAGGCGATGCACAGCACGTACCCAGTACCCTCCGAGCCCCGTCCGCGTGCTCTGCGTCTGCACGCCTCGGAGGAATGGGAGGTGGCAGAATTTAGAGAACACCAGCAGCAGCACCCCTTGCATACGTTGAGATGCCACCTAAAAGAGCAGGGGGGAGGGGGGGGGGGACAGCTATCTCACTGGTGCATGGTGGTGAATGCAGGATTAAAGCACGTCCGTGGCTCCGTACTGACCAAAACATATCCAGATGGACTGAGTGTGTCCATGCAAAGCTCACTCCACTGGTCTGAAAAAAGAGCATCCTTCAGCCGCTTATTTATCATGGAGTTGACTTCCTGGAGCCTGTGCAGAGAAGCGACATGAACAAGTGAGCGATTTAATCAGAGAGGCGCTGATTTATGACAGGAGGATTAAACCAACACAGACGACTGAGTGGGCGCTCGCATCTGTCCCCCTGGCGCTGCCGAGTTGGGAAGAAATAGTTGCTTACCCGATGACAAACATGTCAACGCTCCCCTCGGAGACATTTGGACCGAACAGAGAGGCGATGTCATCGGGTGGAACAGCTGAACCCACATTCCATGTGACGATGTGCACCCTGGAAGAGGACAGGCATGAGGGAAAGACTGCATGAGATCAAAGCGGCGCAGCAGGATCAAAGAGGACGTAATCTGAGCTGTAATCCTCAGAGGATCATCACTGGTGCTGCGTAGAGAAAAAGAAGCATAATTAAGAGCCTCTTTGTACCTCTGATGACTAAGGTGTGTGTGTGTGAGAGAGAGAGAGAGAGAGAGAGAGACAGAGACCATGAGTCAGGACTGGTCCCCGCACCGTCGTGGTTTGGTGTCTGAAGACGAACAGTAACACCTGGAGGAGCAGACAATCGAGGCTGACCAATCAGAGCATCACTGGATTCTTTTGCAGCCGTTTGGCTCAACCCAGCAAAATAAATAAATAAAGCGTCAAATCAAGCGTGCTGCTCCTTATTTTCAGACGTAGCTTTTTTCTTTCGCTCACCTGAAATCGTTGGTCTCCCCTGACTTGTCGGACTGGACCTGCGCTGAGCGCTCTGGTGAGGTGCTCCTCTGCTGCTGAGGACTGAGGCTGGGTGGGGGGCTGAGGGTGGCGCTGGGACTCAGGTAAGGCTGGCTGGTGGGCGTCTGGGGGCTGTGGAGACCGTGGGGGCTGCTCGGAGGACAAGAGCTCTCTGTTGGGGAATGTGGCGGGACCGCGCAACTCTGAGGCCCTGGGATGCACGGGGGCACTGAGCGTCTCTCCTTACAGGGCTCCACAGAGGACCTGCTGACCTTTGGAGCAGCTTTGGTTCCGAGGGCCGTCGGCCTGGGTCGGCTGATACCAACCCGTGCCGCTGGGGTGGAGCCCGTCTTCGGCTGAGCCGACTGGTGATCCGTCAGCTTCCCAACTGCAACCTGCTTGGGATTCAATTCAGGTTTGAGGCCTGGAAATGGAATCACAGGTGCTGGTTTCTGGACCGTGAGCTGCGGAGGGAGACCTGGACCGGCACCGATCGCTGCACACGGGCCGAGTTGCGCTTTGGATCCACAAGGATCCGTCCCGACTTGCTGCCTGTCATCCATCCGTCTGTAAACAGTGAGCACAAAAATCTTTGCAGGTAAATGTGCACAAGTTGACCTTTATCCTCCTAAATCTGCCGTTTCCATCATCCACGTCCGCTCGGCACCATGAAAGGTGCCGCAGCTGAACTGGAACCAGCACTTAATGTTCCCGCAGACAGCTGGGAAGCTAACTTTGCTCCCCCGTCCTGGATTATATCACCATTGCCTGGCAAACTTAATTAGCCCCTGACCCTTTTACAGAGACGGAGCTGCCGGTGATCGTGAAGGGAAAACGTCACGGATTCAAACTCTCGATGCGTCGCCGTTCAGCCGCCTCCTGGTGCTTCTGACCGATGGTCACATGGGGACAATGTCAGCAGATACTGCAGGTCCCAAGCAAGAAGACAGTGGTTGCTGCCTCCCACAGCTATCAGACACCTCTGTTCAATCATTCATCACAGGCGAGTGTGGATCAGGTTCCCGTGGGGGGGACATCATGCCCACTCCTTCTGTTCCACTCACTTCAAAAGCTTAGAAGTTAAAAAAAAAAAAAAAGAGATGCAAAAATTCAATTTCACAAATTTACCTCTTTTTGATTGACAGCATGGTGAACTAGATAAGACAAAGCACAATTATTCAAATACATCCAAGAAAAAGGCGAGTGCTCTTACCCTTCAGCCGTGTTTTTATATTTATCTTGGTTTTTCTGTTTCCAAGGTGAACCGCAAAGGTGAGCCCATTAATTCACAGAGAGGAGCAGCATCCGCGGCTTTCATGGCAGTCGGTGCCGCCGGGATCTGCCCGGGACCAGAGCTCCGGCACTGGGACGCTTTCGTTACGGTGCCGACCGTGTTGGAAGGGCCGTCAGGACAGGCATCGGTCCCGCTTCGTGTGTCCGGACTCCGGCAGCATGTTGGCGCTCTGGCCGCGGTGCAAAAGCCGAACCTTCCTCCCGCTGCCCGGCGCCGGCTAATGGCGCAGATGTTGTGGAGGCAGATGTGCACTTGTCGGTCACCACGCACCTCCAGCACACGGGCTGCATGAAGACCCATCACCTCTCTCTCTCCCTCCCTCTCTCTCTCTCC
>BJFM01010291.1:79969-101182 GCA_016586285.1 Arothron firmamentum
CCCCCCCCCCCCCCCCCCCCTCTCTCTCTCTGTGACGCATCAGCCAGAATATTGCGTCAACGCTTGTGCGTGAATTGATCAGAAAATACCGATACCCTAATTAAAGGTCACTCGGTGTAATGTTTGATGTTTGGATGTGTTGTGAGCAATTATTATTATTATGGCGGTGGCTTTCAATTGCACGACATCATCGATGGGCGGTCAAGGCTTTAGTCACACCAAACAGCCTCATTTTTATATTAGACAACAATATTAGTAACATATCTGCGATAATCAGACTTAGTGTGACCCTTCTTCAAATCAATAATAAAATTGGATTTTTAGAAAGCATTTGATTGTCTTATTAATACTGTTACTTCAATAGATGATGATGTAATTCTTAATATTCAAGAAATGTTGCAGCTAGAAGCTACACAAACCAATTTAAATAGAAGAAACTCAAATAGCAACATAAAAAAATATATAAAAAGCTGCAAATATTGGTTTTGAATTTTAAAAAAGGGTGTTAAAAAATCAAAGAATTGAGTAGATGGTGCTCTTTAGTCACAAACAGCATATTATGCAAATTAATGCCATGGATATTTATTAAATGTGTCCTGAATATTTACACAGCCCAGCATCCTGATAAAATGAGTCCCCAGATTTTTATGGCCCTGACAGGGATTATTGCAGATGTGTAATCTCAGTGGAATGCACTGAGCCTTGGGGCCAGATGTCCACTGAGAGCACACAAACACCAATAAGCTACCGCCGCCACTCCAGCGTCTGCCGTATGGAGCGTTGACATTTGCACGTCCCCCTTCATGCCATTTTTCTGCCTTAAAAAATTGCCACCATTCAAAAAAGGTGCCTAGCGTTTGATTTTGGCCACAGCTCACGTTTCTGCATGGACGGACGCAATCCCTACAACCGCTTCTTTGTTTTGACCAGGCCTTTCTCCACCAGGCAGCGGTAGAACTCTTGGATGTACGTGTAAACGCACTTCCAGTCGGGCTCGCTCATCCGCACCAGGTCGTCGGGGTCCAGCAGAGGGGGGCAGCCCGCCAGCCTCCTGCGGACAGAGAGCCAGCCTCACTGACAAACCCACACAGGTGGAACCAGGAAATCACTCGGTTCCAGTGCAAAGTCCAGGCGCGCTGCGCCCGGATCCGCCGTAGAAAGAATGAGAGCTCACTCTGCGGCGCTGAAAGCCAGCTGGAAGTTCTCTCTGGGCTTGTAGGGGTTGAGGGTTGAATACTCAAACGCGTCGGGGAAGAAGCGGTGCACCAAGGCGCAGAAGGCTATGCCATCTTTCCAACTGGAGGAAAAGTTCTGGATGCTCACCCCCTGGTTCAGAGCAGATTCATGTGAGACACCAGGAGCCGGGAGCTCAGACGCAGGAGCCTGCAGAAGCAGGAGCTTCCATGCAGACACTGTGATGTCTGTGTCAGCCAGTGAGGAAGCTCCCCGGCAACACCGGGGCTTTCCAGCACTTTTCGGGCCGTTCCAGCAGGAACCGGAGCAGCGCTGGGAGAGCAGACAGCCACGCCTTGTCTCCTCAGCCTTCGTCTTTGCTCGCAGGTGGAAAATTGCAGCTCTCTGCGCTACGAGCAATCGTCTTGGAAACAGAGTCAAATGTTTTTTGTTTTATCATCCTTCCAGGGTGCTTCCTTCTGTCATGTTTGGCTTGTCTGGAGCTGCACGTATCTGCAGATCCGAGAGGCCGACAGGGTTTATACGACACTGATTCTGGACCACTGACCCCACGTGAGAAGTTGAAAGTTTTGCGTTTACTTTGGATATTTAATGTTCTAATTATTTGGATGATTTGAAGCGCATCATTGGAACAAACGCCCCAAAAAAAGAGAAGGTCTTCATCAAGAGGCCAGTATATACAGCAGCTACAAGAGGGCAATGATTTACCCTGAGAGTCGGGCCGTATTTACCTCATATGGTTCTGTTTTGGCTCTGCACCAGTCCAGAAGCATCTGTTTGACATTCTTAGCATTGGGTCCTGCAGCAGGAGGACATTTCTGGGCTGAAGCTGCAGACGGACTGGCCCGGCTGTGGAGGAGAAGCAGAGGAGTCGGTACACTCCACAAGTACGGAGGGACTCGTCCGCTCCAACGAGTGTGTGAGCAAAACGTCCAACATGAAGACAACAGCAGCTGTAAAGGGCCTCCTGAGGACATGATCTCCGCTGACAAAGGGGGGCTTTTACTTATGCAACTCAAATCAACATTTTGGATGGAACTTCTAGCCCATAAATTCAGTGAATCCTCGTGAAGCAGAGGCTAACCGACAGAGATTGTGGAGATCAGTGGCGCTAAAAACAATCATTTCTGATGATCACTGCTTGTCTTATGTAATGGATGGTTTAACGATTAGAAATGCTTTCATGCTGGAAGCCATTAAATGTAATAAGATTGACTTATTATTCTAAAGCCAAACACGTTGCTCTCCTTATCTTTCTCTTCTACTTACACCTGTTTTGTTAATGAAAAAGAAATTTGCATATCCTTGTTTTGGAAATCTAAGTTACCCACCTTTGGAAGGATGAAAAAAAAATTGTTTAGCGTCTTTTTTTTTTTTTTTTTAACAAATAACCGTTTGTTTGAACATGCACTAACACAACTAAAACCATTGAACACACTCACCCTCCTGCTGACGGAGACGGCTGACCTGGCGGCTCTGCAACAACGGACAGATTATTGCCATGTCATCTGAATAAAACACAAATTCTAATCCATCATGAGAAGCAGGGTCTCCATGGACACACTCTTTGTTGCCGCCTGCTGTTTTGCGGTCGTGCCGCCGGTGCCGACACCTCCACCGGCGGTTCCTGCCCTGCTCAGACCCTGCTCCTTCAGGTCCTGCTGCCTGGACCCTCGCTCCTGCTCACGCTGGTCTGGGGAATTGTGAGAAATAAATGCCAAAAAGAGCCGGACAGAGCATCAAGAGAAGAGCACTTTTTGAATGACCACTTCATTAAACTCTTGCAAGGGAGCAAATCAGAGATGTGACCTCTCTTCCTCTTCAGCAGGTCCCTCAGCGCCGCTCGAATCAGGCGCCGCTCTTCAAAATCTGCTGCCGTGTCCAGCTGAAGAGATTAACACGCAGGAGCACTAAAGTTTGACTGGAAGAGACTTAAAACATCCAGCAAGAATCAAAAGAACTGTAATGACTAAACAGTTTGATGCGGTAGGAATTCCATAAAATGTAACGGATTAGCAGAATTTTACTCTGAAAGAGCAGAAACCAGCCAGAAAGAAAGAACAAGCACCTTAAAGTTGTACTTTTATTTCGCCACATTGCATTTCTGCCTCCCTTTAACTGAAAGTGATAAATCATTGGCTAACCATCTTATTGAGGACCTCCTCATCCTCAATAGCAGCCAGTTCTTTACTTGTCAGTTTTCCAGCTGAAGATTTCGACTCCATGCCTGAGAAGAAAGATTGGATCACAACACCGGTGATAAATACTTAAAGGACACATCCACACTGTTTCTGCCCGGGTTTTCCTCCCGAGGCTACCGAAACGACTCAATGTTATTGGTTTTCTTTGCTTATGACATTGTACACAATAAAGTTTATTATAGAAACACCAGCGTCCGTCTGGCAGGGAGCAGCGTGGAAGTTACAAAAACACGGACAAATATAGTAATGCAGGCGAAGGAGACCATTACTGAAAGACTGATAGCAGCTTTAAAATATGCACTCAGTCACAGTGGGAACTGTGCCTGGTGGCAAAAGATGGGAAGGAAAAGTCCGTTTAAATAAGTGAAACGAGTGTAACTAGTGGCTGCTGGGTGTTGTGTCACTCACCTTTCCTTTAGACGCAGGTTTGTGTCCGAGCGTGAGCGTTCTCTTCCGTCTCCAGCCCTCTGCAGAGCTGTCTGGCTGCGAGAGCCGAGGGTTGACATCACCCCTGAAAACACAGCGCTTCATAAGGATGCGTGTTTGGAGAGGGAGCTGAGGTTGCTTACATTCAGCACCCAAGATGGAAAGAACGAGGAAGAGGAGGAGGAGGACAGCAGAGAAGAAGACTGTGTCACCCACAGCGGTGTGGGTGATGTCATGTGACCTTTCACAAGGTTTTCTTAACCTGGGTGACACTTTTACATCGTTACATTTTCTGAACTTCAGCTGGTGGACACGGCAAGACCATAATTAGGCAAAAAAGTGTCCAGCAGTGCAGCACCTAATGTAGAGAAGCAGAGAATAAAAAATGTAGAAACATCCACAAACACACACAATGAAAAACAAAACAGTTGGCCTTCAGTGATTATTTCAAATAAGCAGAATAAGCAAATAAGGTGAATTAGAAAGCGGACAAACTGCTCCACCCAGTGGCCACTACTCGTTACAGCAACAATTGTCTCAATGTGACGTCATTTTGTCTTTAAAAAAACACTAAAAAGCCAAGAATTGTATAATCTTTACCAAAATATTTATATAGCTACAGTTCTCATCTTTTGTGTATACCAATTTGCCGATAGCCTTTTTTTCAAGGTTAGATCTCAGTGTGGGTACGTCGTTTAAGAAGTCCACTTAACTTAAAGAAGATAAGAAGTCACTGTAATTTTAACTCATTTATATAATATATATGTATAAAGGAAACCTGGTGACTCGGTGATACAGTGGATGGCTTGACAGTTTATTGTCAATCAGGAAACCGCGGACATGTGAATGTCTCATTTATCTCTTTTCAACAGCAGCTTCTCACTGCAGTTGGCAAAACAACTGACACAAATCATTCCCTTCTCAAATTTCTGCAATATGGCATGAGGCAAAAATCATGTGACCATGAAATCATAAATACATCAGAATTATTTACACCTGACTAGCTTTGTTAGTAAAACTAAAAGCAGTATGTACACAGGAAATGAACGTCTCCAGGACAGTGTCTCCATAGCGTCAGTGCAATGATTAATTTACCCCCAACTGCTCAAACATTAGAGAAACGACTGCGTCAGGAAGAGCAGTGACTAAAAGGAGCATGCTTTCAATGGTTACACTTGTCCAAGTGTTATTGCACAATATACATCATTCGAGCGTGAGGTTTCGCTGCAGCTGCAGAAACAACGTCCTTCATATTCTGAGGTATTCTGTGAAACGAGCTCTCGTACCAGACGTCAACTCTTTGACCAGCGACTGCTGGTCGACAACACCGCGTCAGTTCGTCAAATTAAAATTTAGGCTGCAATGAGAGCAGATTTATGAGACGAGGCTCAGCAGCGATGCGACGCTGGCGATAAATCAGTGATAGATGATGTAAAAATAGCAACGTGCGATGACCAGAACAACACTGTCAGCATTTCAGAGGCTAAATTCAGAGCGGCGGACACCTCAGAACATTCAGAAACCTTCTTCATTAGAAACGTAATGAATTTTGGAGTCATTGTAACCGACTCACCCCTGAAAATGGCCGTCCATGGTGCTTCCACAACAGGCAGAATTCTGCCAAGTAAACCTGCTTTTAAGATTAAAAACAAAAAAGACTAGCGGTGTTCTATGTTTCATGTATGCACATAAAGGACACCGTTAGGTCAGGAAACTTAAAACTGCTAAACCAGTAGTCATTTAAAGCCAATAACTTAAATTAAATTATGATGCTTTTTAAATACAGAGTCAAAGTGTAGGTTTGTCCTGCAGAGCTCAGGAGGGTTTAGGATTAAATTAAACCAGTTCAAGAGCTCCAGGATTTAATAAAGGACAGTGTAGGCAGGAAAAGAGGAGCTAAATTTGAATGGAACTCCTTGGAGACCTTGTGAACCTAATTAAGAAGGAACACAATGGTGAGCTCAGCGCTGCGACACCTGGAAATAAGCAGAGTGACTCTGCAGAGGCCTTTTCACGCTGGCACAAGAACTCCATCGAGGCCTGAAAGGGGAAGTGGGGATCAAGACGGAACAGGCCTCTGCATATTAAAAATGTGCTTTAGTAGAGAAGAGGCGCCTCGCAGCGCTAAAATATTGGTGCTTTTCTGCAACTTTGGGGGGGCACTTCTTCAAGAGCTTTCGACTAAATCGATAAAAATAGCTGCCAAACCCTCAGCCCCTTCAGTGAAGAGGGCCGAGACAATCTGGGATTATCCTGTAGTTTGAATACAAATTGTGCGGGCCGGCTTTGAGACAAAGTGCTCTCTAAATCACACGAGGCTCTTTGCAGTTTACGGCATCTGAAACAGTCCAAAGCATTGATACAAGCCTGAAAATGAGTTCACAGTGGAGTCGCGTGAGACACATACCCTATATGGTACCACACAGTTCTGTGTGCTCAAGCATGCAGGTTCTCCTAAAGGCGATGGATGACCCATTTAGAGATGGAATTTTAAAAAAAGGCAACGTCTCCGTACTGCAGACTTCAGTTTGGCATGAAATATGATCGGCACAGTGAAGAAGAGATTCAAGGTTCCCCCACATCTGCGATGAGGGAAGGCTTCTGTCTCTTACACATTCATTTCCTTCCCCCCTCCATCCTTCCAGCTCAGGCTACCTTGTCTTTGTCCTGCAGTCTCTGCTGCTGATAGGCTGGGTCGGTCGCGGAGCTTTTGTCCAAGTCGTCTCCGCTGGCTGTGCGAAAAGGTCCCGCCGTCTCAGCTTTGACCTTGCGGGCGTCCAGGTAGCCGATGATAAGCTCGGAGTTCTGATAGATGAGCATGCCCGACAGCGTCAGCACGGCTCCGGCGCAGCTGAGCGCCGACAACTCGCTGCCGAAAAGCAGCTGGGACAACAGCAGGTTGCCCACCACGTTCAGGTTGCCGAGGATGTGGAGCGTGACGGCGGAGGTGAGGGAGATGACGCAGCAGCTGGCCAGGTTGTAGAGGACTGAGCCCAGGCAGCTGAGGAGGATGAACACCCAGAGGCGGCGGTCGTAATGCAGCGGCCACTCCAGCAGGGCCCAGTTCTCCAGGGCCAGAGCCGCCACGGCCAGGATGCAGAAGCTGGGGATGGACATCAAGTAGAGCAGGAACACAGAGTTGATCTTCTCCTCCTGGAGCAGGATGCCTGAGCAAACATGACCCAGAGCTTGTTGAAACAGCCAAATGGAGTAGAATAAACACGGCAAATTGTCCCCAAAGTAAACTGGGACTAGGACGTTCTACACCTGAGGCACAATTTAAAGACGCCCCGCATCAAAGGACCAAACAGAAATCTGATTCAGATTCAAATAGAATTAAGAGAAGGTGGGAAATGTTTGCAGAAAGTGCATTATTTCCATTGTTGGCGTCCCGCAGCACTAACGTCTCAGTAACCGGCCTGCACTTGTGTTGGTGTTGGCAAATTTTATTACAAGGCTCATCCTTTTTCAGCCCTAATGCCTCCTTTATTCCTACAGAGCCTAATCCAACATGCTGGGACCGACTTCAGGGACATTCCTTTCACAATCTGCTTCCCTGAGAGAACAGAATATTAGATTAAACGAGCCGTGGAGGCGCTGCTGTCCATGTGACGTCAGTGTAGGAAATAAAGTCCCCCTGTCGGAGTCTGAATTTAGCCTGGAACACAGTTGTGCGGCAGGAAACCAACAACAGACACCACGGATCATAATGTCATCAGTCTACGCAGACACCCGATCCACCTTTTCCAGCGTATGCAGCAGGCATCGTGCTTCCTCGAGCCGCCCTGAGGTTTCGATGGCATGCTGGCTACAGGAGAGAGGGGGATATTACTAAGAAGTTCCAGTAGTGCGACTAGCGACCGGGGAAAACCAAAAATAACCCCTGATGACTGTACGCCGTGGTCGGTTTCCACAGCAACAGCAAAACCGTAACAAAACAAAGCGTGGAAACTCACTCTGTTGAATGGATTTGACGCCCCTCAGCATGGTGGCTGCAAACACAAATAAACAACCCGTCTGGTCGAACTGGACCTCTCCCATGATGCTGAAGGAGGCGCCCAGGCAAATGGGCATCATGGCGGTGTACTTGAGGATGTGATGCTGCTTGCCCAGCACCAGCGTGGAGATGGCCAGGGTGAAAATCGGGGTGGTGGTGTAGATCATTTGTGCGAAGGACAGCTGTACGTAGTTCAGTCCCATGTTCCCAAAGGCGATGCTGGCGCAAAAGGTCAGACTCAGCATGAAGACCTTACATTTGGCGCTGGGCGTCAGGTCCTGCTCCCGGATGCCGATGTGACGTACGACCCTCAGCTTGATGAGCCCGTAGTCCACCACGATGGCTGTCAGCATGTGCAGCGCAGACAGCAGCAGCGGGTACCTGAAGTTGAACACGGCAAATATCCATTTGTTGAGGCTGGAGATGGTGCTCCCGGTCACCAGCCAGACAAGCACCGCTGACAGCAGATGGAGCATCTCTGCGGGGGGCCTCCTCCCGCCGCCTCTGTCTTCCAGGGTCGCCTCTCGCTTGGTGAAGCCATCGGCGCGGATCATGGTCGTGCCATTGTCCTGTCTGGAAGGCAGACACATTCTGTGAGCATGCAATGGGCGCGTTTTGTCTTCTAAAATGATCAGCCTTGAGGAAAGCCGCATTTCCACCGCCTCCAAAAACACGTGGTTCTATTATGCATGGCAGAAGTGTTGTGTAACTTATCCCGGGCAGGCATAACGACATATACAGGATCAGGAAT
Organism: Arothron firmamentum; assembly: GCA_016586285.1. NCBI lineage: Eukaryota > Metazoa > Chordata > Actinopteri > Tetraodontiformes > Tetraodontidae > Arothron > Arothron firmamentum. The sequence continues at coordinate 88,539 of BJFM01010291.1, forward strand.
GGAACGATGACGCCTTCTGCACGACGAGTACCGGCAGGACTGGGTGCCGTTGCAGCAGGCAGGGTGAAAATGACGCACGGAAAAACCAGCTGGGTAGTAAACACGATGCGGAAACGGGCACTACGCTGCGTGTAGCTCAAACTACGTGTAACGAAAAGCTCTTGTGCTGTCATTTTCTCCCTCCAAACAGGTTTTTAAATAGGCATTACTTCAGCGCCTGATTATGGCATTTCACGTGAAAACAGGGTCACAACACTCGCACTGCGCTGTCCCTGAACACAACATCCAGTTTCATTCATGACCAGCGATCCTGTTAAATTTTAACAGCTAGGCGATCATATTAGACAACACAATGGGGGCATTTCAGCACCTCGGGGTTAAAGGAGGTGAACTGTTCTCCGGACTGACCTGACACTTGAAACCGGACAGCTGAATATGTCTTTGGGACTGTGGTGTCATGCTAATGTTAGCTAACAGGAGGCAGCGCAGCTAAATTCTGGTGTCGCAGGGCGGAAAAAAAAATAACAAACGGATACTGAACGCGGCGTTGGCATTCGTGACTACACGGATGGTCAGATACACGCAATATGTATTCATGTCAATATTTCTTACCTTGTTATTTGACGACTTTCTTGAGAGCACCGCGCAGCATCCCCAAAATCCTCGGTCACCCTGTTGTCAGTCAACGCAGCGCGGCTGGCGCGCTCCTCTGATTGGCTGGTTTATTTAAAGGACGATTCCACAAAAAAACATTTATCCCGTCTTCAAACTTCTGTTAAGATCCCAGATCGATGCTTCATTGGAGATTTGAGAAGTTATTCCTGCAGCTGTTATGTCTGGTAGTAAAATGAACGTCTAATTTTTTTTTTAAAGCTGTTATTCACTTTTGAAGATTTGTTTGAACTGGTGAACCATCCAGTGACAAAGATGGATCCTTTGTCTTTGGATGGTTTAAGAGGAGTCAGTAAACACACGATAACCTGCCTTAAAACAAATATGTTGCGGTAACAAATGAAACAATATTTGTTCTCACCACTCAGTCATCCGTAGATATTCCACGTGTGTGCTCAAAGCCCTGGGAACACATCATTGCATGATACAGTGTGAATACATTTAAATCTCCTTCTTAAGAGTTTTATTTCTCCTTAAATGAAACATTTGTGCTCAATTTCTGTCATGAGGCTGTTCCAAGATTCATTTATTATTGACCTTGGGGCATCACGACGGCCATGACGACTGTGGGATCAGTTGTTCCTCCTGGGATAAAACTAAGATTAAGCAAGATATACAGCAATACTTTTACAGTGAAAGATGGAATGAGAATAGCTTCACATTTTTATTTGAGCTCAAAAACATTTCTGAGATCTTTGGGCACAGAAGGTGAATTCACATCATGTTTCGGTAAGAGTCCACAAATACTCAACAAGGTGAAGAGGCTTTTCACTACAAAAGTGCTGAAGCACTCTAAAACCATGCATAGCTACAGTACATGTTGGCATGAAAAAGTTTATGTAGAGTACACCATTATCTGCAGGTAGTATTGTGCTTTACCTTACCTATTAATACAACAGAACAATCAATCTTATTTACAGACATATTTAGACCCAATATATCGATGGTAACCTAATGTGACCTGGTGCTTTCCTGCAGTGTATTTCTATATTATTGCTATATACAGGCCGGAAACAATCAGGCAGCATGATTGTGTAATACACAGTATGTTGGAAACGATGTATATGTCACCATTATTACTGAACAAACATTAACTAGGAACCTACAGTGCTTACTCGCACACTAAAGCGCTAGCTTACATGTCGCTACAGGTTTCTCTCAATAAATTTCCTTAAATTTCTATTACCTTAAATTACTACCATGTCACGTGATACTGATGATTTTGTGCAGCATTAGACCTTATATATAGTTTAACTGACATACAGATTGTTTTAAATAGTGCTGATCATTTATAGTTGTTTGTCCAAAAAGATAAACCCTGATATTTACGTTGATTTTGCTCAGAAGAAAACATGACCAAGATTTTTAGAAATGCACACAAACCCCAGGTTTAGATGTAAATGTTTGAGTGGAAGGGAGAATTTGAAGTGTGAGCGGTCAGAGCAGCTGCAGTGCATGTCAAGATGTCCCGATGTGAATTCCAAGCCTGAACTTAAACAGGGATGTCAAAGCTTCAGCTCTGGGGCCTCTCCCCTATTCCAGGCCATCCTGCAGAAGCGGCTTCTCTGTACATCGTGATCTCTTTATAAATGAATTCTCTGCAGAGCCGAATGAACACAACGCCATGCAGCACAAAAGCAGATTTAAGATGGACTTCCTGATGCTTGGAATTTTGGGTGTGGTGGCTTCTTTCGCGAGCTGGTTTGCTTACTCAGGGACGCATCCATTCCTAACTGGTGTCTTACTGCAGTCTCTGAGGAACCTTATGGACTAGAAGATCTCAGGGCACTGGCTCCAGTCCTGTCTGTCTTTGGCCTCCCAGTATCCACCTCTATAGACGTAGGTGCTTTCTCCTGTGGAATCATCTGTCCTCTTCTCAAACCACAGCGGCTGGTAACCCTCAATGTCTTGCCCTAATGGAAAAGAATAGGGCTTACTTATTGCATTTACTTCTTTCCATACATCCCAAATAGAAAACAGTCTTCCAGAAGTGGGATAATCCAAGCGAGAAATTATATATCGTGCAGGAAATGAGCGTTAAAGCTGAAATAAAGTGCAAGTCACTGCATAAGGTGCAGAAGAGTGGAAAGGTCTGCTGACAGTGCATTTAAAGGCTAAAATAAGCCCGCCTGTGCTGTAATTGGAAGCAGAATTTAAACTTTACGACAAATTATTGTTGAAAAAAGTTAATACAATGCTGTAAAAAAAAAACAAACCCTGAAGCTGATCTGTGTTTTGATGCTGTAGGTAAACTACTCAAGAGCTGAAAACTACTGTCCCAAAGGCGCAGCTGTCAATAAAATAAGCAGAAAGACATACAAAGTTTAACTGTAAAAATCTAAATAGGGATAAAAGAGCAACAAAATGTGCATATGAAGGTAGGTTTGAGGAGTGTGAATCTCATTTCCATTGATACTGTAATACTGTATAGTGCGCCCCTACTGGCAATAACGGTAATTACATAAATACAGAGCAGCGATAGATGTTTTTGTCAACAAAAAGTGCAGCATTTGGAGAAATGCTGATAAGTATCTGATCTATCAGCTCTAATAAGCAAACTGTTCCAGTAAGAGTCAGCCTTAACTGGTAGTTCCAGAATTACCGGTGTGTGAACTCCCTTTTGACCTCTGGTTGAACTTTCTTTAAGAGATGATGTGTTAAAATTTAAATCTTTCTATTTCTGTGGCTGCTAAAGTAATTTCAATCTGAAGTTTTGAGCCTCCTTTGTCCTCCATTTACGTCACATGGATCAAGAGATACAATTGTTACTGTTTCTGAGTACAGGCAGAAGGTTCTACTTGCCTGCACATTTTTAATAGAGCTAAGCAAGATTTAAAGACGAATATGAAAAACAGGCAACAGTTTCCTCCATCTCACCTTCCTCCAGTGCCTGAGTGGCTTGTGCCTCTCTTCTCTTCCTCTCCAACCTCTGACACTCCTCCAGACGCTGTTTCTGGACGTTTGCTTCATCCCACAGTCCTGCCTCCATCAGGCGCTGGTCCGGCCGCATGCGGCTGTCTGTGGGTGCGATTCCCTCCTCTGATTCATTGAGAGTCAGAGCCAAGGAAGAGAAAAAGTACATGCTCTCTGCATTATCTCTGCGGAATGAAGGAAGAAACACAATGAGAAGAACAGCCAGACAACAAAAAAGGACACAGGAGAGAAAAGAACTCGCAAAGCTGAAGGGTAAAGGTTTTAGATGATGTAAACATACGGAAGTGGGTATTTCTTCCAGAGCAGTTTGGGTGGAAGCGTCTGATAAACCATCTTCTGTTTGCATTCAGAGCCTCCACATCCCTGGCTGCTGTCCACGATCTTTGCACTTTCCATCTTGTCATCCCATGTTCCCGACAGGATGTAATGGGCTGTGCCCTCTCTGTCCTCCACCACTCCAGTTACCTGGAGACCAGAGAGGACGACAGGAAGGGGTCGATTACAAACATGCTCTGACTGCGAGATCATCACATACGATGCCACCATGTTGTCTCTTTTTCTTTAAAAACACATAGCTTTTGACCTTTGTTTTATGAGTCTGGGATTTGAGATTTAATAAGTTCCACACGTCCTGAAGTGACTCTAGATGGGATTAAAAATATAGCAGATTCTTGTGTTTTTCATCCGGCTAGAGTTATATAACTTTCAGGACCGGTTATTTTATTACAGTACTCAAAACTCCTCTTGAGTCTTGCACATTTCTGAAAATCAAAATGGATAATTTCACTGAAAATTTTAACAGGTGAAGCACGTAAGGAGCGAAACAGCGCCCCCTAATGGATCACTAGCAGAAAAGCTGAGCTCACGTGATCAGGGTAGTTGGAACCAGACAGGGTTATTATTTTTTTTTGGTCTCATCGAACATCTGTCTGTTGAAAAACACTGTTAACATGTATAATTTTCACCCAGTTAAACCGAATGATTACACGCTGACCTCCAACAAACTTACTTTGCGTGGGACCTCTCTGGAGAAATAGCTGTAGGGGGAGAATTTGAGATGGCAGGTGTCCTTGGTGGTGATGTTTACAATGTCAATGTCCCCCGACTGTTACAAGACAGGAAACAGATGTGACCACACAGCACGTCTCTCCAATTTTCTCAGCTTGTGCCTGAAACAGGTTCTAAACAGGAGCAGGACCTGATCAATCCAAAGTTTCCCCACAATGATGTTGTGCACCGTGGACGTGACTTTGCTCCACACGTAGTGGTTTCCGCTCGAGTGGAAGAGCAAGTGAATGTTTCCTTGAGTAAAGGGAATTATGACACAGAAGTTTTACAATTCTCACAATGTCCGAGATCATGAAATATGACCTATTATTTTATTTTCTCACCGAAGGGCATCACGGAAATGTACTTCCCACGGAACTTGCTATCAATAGTGATGTGCTGCCACAGGGTCCACCCTCGCTCTGATGTGACGTGGTGAGCTGCAGCTGGTGGATGATGGCTGACCTAAGAGGTCATACGCATGAGTCACACTGTATTTATGTTTTTGTCCTCTGCGCTAAGCTGCTTTAAGCGCACCTGCTCAGAAATGGATCGGTAACCGTACTCCTCCAGGCGGTCCAGCTCATAGGTCTCCCCCAGCAGAGGGTTGAAGGGCTTGGCTGTACGGTGGACCGTGGTGGAGTAAGAGGAGACAGAAAAGGCCGCCACCAGGCACATCTGCTCCAGGGAGGAGTCGCAGCGAGCGGCTCGGTCCAGAAGCTCGCTGTATTCCAGGTCCTCGGTCAACCGCTGCAGCATGGACAGCGGCTCGTTGAAGTTCACCTGCGAACAGGAAAAGAGGATTCACGCGTGCTACAGTTTATTATTATCAATCGAAACGAAGCCTTTTTCTTTACAGGCATAGGTATCTTGGAAAGGTCTTTGCCGATGCAGTTCTTCATGATGCTCCACAGGTTGAGGGAGTAATTTGGTTTGTCAGGAATACGGCTGCGCCTTGTTCTACGCAGCTGCATGTGATTTGTGCTTGAGGTGTCCTACAAACACACAAAACACAACGGCGTCAGGTGGCGTAAACCAGAGAGGAGGCGGTTAGGTCATTTGTGAATTTCCGCCTTCTCACGTTCTCGTTGTGGGTCCAGTCATTGGACATCCCTCCGCTCATCACACTGTGATTACTCCCCGAGCGCCTGGAGATAAAAGCCGCTTTAAAGCAGCTTCACGATGCCGGTGTCTCTCGAACACCCAGCGGCGAGAATCTCACCTGTGCTGCGCGTTACCGCCAGCCGTCACGGTTATGAATGCAGGAGAGTCCTCCATGGCGTCGAAGAACTCATCGTTCTCATCACTGGCATCCCCCTCCTGAGAATGCTCCACGCCTGCAGCAACAAGCATCACAGGAGGACGCCTCATCCTCATCATGCATGTAGGTATCAAGATGAATTAGCAAATATAACATGAAGCAAATGCTCAATGTATAAGCATACAGGCAGTAATCCTACAGGCCACAAGAGGGCCAGGTCTCCCCCGTAAACGGGATTCACCTGTATAGGAGGAGGGATTCTCCCTCCAGGCTCTCTCTAAGCTGTTGTGCTGCTTGGCCAACTGTTCGATGGTCTCTTCCAGGTGGTGACGCTGCTCTTTCTCATGCTGCAGGGCCTTCTGCCACCTCCGGCTGTAAGAGTCCGCTACGTCCACAAAGTCACGGCAGGCCTGAGGCGGGACGACGCCGTTAAACGCCACAAACCAGCATCTTTGCCCGCAGCCACTCGGTCTGAGCGCACGTGGACTCACATTGATCATAGCATTGGAGGTGATGCGGAAGAGGGTGGCTCGCTCGTTCACCGCTTTCACTCTGTCGTTGCCGTCGGAGCACCCGCGCAGTTCCTCCAGTTCGTTGAGGGAGCGTTGGAGAGCGGCGCCGTGCTTTCCGATCAGCTCGTTACAGGTGCTCAGGTCATCCAGCTTGTTGCCCAGAGTCTTGAGCACCCCTTGGGTTAGCGCTCGGTCTTCCTGAGGCACCGATCCTTCATCTCCTGAGTCGTCTTCACACAAAGACAAGCACAAAAATGGCGTGAGCAAAAGGTGCTCGTGTCGGGCCCAAACCCTTCATCCTGTAGAAGAAATCACAAAATCCATCCATCCTTCCATAATTTTATTTAACAACACTAGCTGTTGGAGGTTATGAGGAAAGCCTGGTGGAGGATAATAACACCTTCCATCCTGGTCCTCCACACCTCTCTACAAAACTGTAAAGCTGTGAATGAACACCGTTGCCTTGGAAACGTAGGCCCATTTGAGCGAGAGGCTGGGCTATTTTTAGAAGAGGGGGAGAAAAAAAAAAGATGACGCACAGCCCTTCCTTACCCTTGTTTGTATGAGCCGAGCCTTCAGTCCCAAGGATTTTAAAAGGAGAAGAAGACGCTGGGCTGTTTTCTCAGCTTTAAAATGAATTAAATCCTCTTGTGTGGACATCTGGGACATATTAAAGGGTTCAAGAAGCAGGTCTACTGAAGATAATTCACTATTATGTGCATGATGCACCCTGGAATCGAATTAATAATATAGGATTGAAAAGCATAACCTTGTAGCTCACCTTGCTAACATGTTTACAGGGAATAAGTATGATTGCAGCTAAAATTTAGGCAATTATTAGCATATTTTTAAAGGCAAATGAGATTCTAACGATGCATGAATGACCGCTCAGAACAAAGAACAGAGAAGTTGGACTTAATCACAGGATACTCTGGTCCTTAAAATAAACCGAGGCTTTAAATAGGGCGCGCTCACAACAATTATTGAGAATAATGGACCCTTGAAAGAGTCTGTGGGTTACAGAGGGCGGTCTTGCACAATTGTGCTCTATATAGAAATGATCTCAGGTTAAGTAAAGATTAAGCAAATGTAGGTTAATGTTTGCAGAGTAGCAGGCAGACTAATTAGCAAACACCAAGAGATGGACGGAAGAAATAAAAACCATGAGGGCAAACTGGATTATTAAAGTCTCAGGAGAAGATTAAAAATGAGAAATCCTTCAGGCAGCTGTGTTTCATGACCCATTTACAGCGGAGAGTAGAGGAACTTACAGAGGTGGGCAGCAATAAAAGTGCAAGTTTCAGCCTGGCCAGTGACACAAACTGGTGACTCACTGTAAAACCATCAAAAACACTCCCACTGCTGATGGAAGGACTGGCCGTGGACCCACCGTGGGAGGAAGTAAACATCAGGAGACGCTCTTTAACAGTTGCCACTCATTAGCTGCTGCCACTGACCTCAAATTGATGTTGTGCTGCAGCGTCGGGCTCTTTGGTGCCGGATAAATCCTGCAACATCCGCCTAATTAAAGTTGTTCTGATCTAACCCGCTGCCCTCCTATAACTGCCATGAATACATAGCTGAGGCACGCAGCACTAATCTGTCACCAAATTACATCACACGCGACACAAAAAAGCTTAGGTCTGTGCCGGTGTGTGCACGTTATCACAGAAGAATTAAATATTCTGCTCAACCATAACACAGAAGAGGGAGCGATCATGTATGCATGGAGCCGTGCAGAGCATAAATCTGGTAAATGTGACCACCAGCTTGAATTAACATATCCAGAGGACAGACAATAATGATTTGCATACTGCAGATATGACCTCTGTCTTTTGCAATTTCTAAACTAAAGGATAACAAACGTTTAAAAATACGGTGACATTTGGTAAAGTTTCAGACCACGCGCCGCATGCAGATCCGGTCAGGACGTTTCCATGATTGCAGCCAAACTTGTCGTTCTCCAGCAGTTACAAACACGTGCAAGCGAGCCTCCCAAGGCTTGTCCCCGACACAATCACGAACAGGTTACTTACAAGGTGACACTCACTGAAAAGCTCCTACTCCCATCTTCCTATTATCCACAGAGTAGGGTGGAAAAAAATGTTCTCAGTGGAAATTCTCACAGCCTCCGTCTGTATGTGGTGCCATTCCTGCCACCAGAACAGTGGGAGGAGCCTACAGGAAGGTCATTTCATTCAGCTCTGACTGTCGTCATACTGGAGGAGACAGGGCGGGAGAAAGACAGCCGAGCGGGAGGGAGGGGGAGCTGTGTGGTTGTAGACAGGATGAGAGAGAGGAAGAAAGAGAAGGACAGATGGAGAGAAAAGCCCGTATAGATCCTCTCTGTCCGTCTGCTTGTTTGTCTGTTAGCTAAATAACGGGTCAGGTTTACACAAACGTCATTTCTTGGTGGAGGTCTGCACTCGCTAGTAGTTTCTATAGTTTCTTATTTTTTTAACTTAAATTAGAGGAGACAATGAAATCTAACCAGCAGCACAATGATGTCTGCGTGAACAAAAGATGGCTACGCACAGAGCATGTGACAGGTTGTGATGCTAATACAATAATATCTGTATGCAAACAGATCTCAAAAAGCTGGTTTGATGGAATATTTTGCATTTATCAAGATTGTCTGATAATATTGATCAACACTGCCCTCTTGTGGCCAACCTACCGCATAATCTTAAAATCTACAAATCCATTAACTATCTTCAGCATTTTGGTTCGCCTTGATTCTCTTGATTGCATCACTGTAGATTCAGAATAGCATTTAAAATTACCTTTACCTCATGCATTTCCACAATTCCGTTCAATCAAATGCATACAGACATTCACCAGCTAGAGAAACCGCATATGAAATGCTGCACCAGCATAAAACGAGCGGAACTCCTCCATACCTGAATGGGGCATCAGCAGGGTGGCACTGGCCTTGGCCTGCTGCAGGGCTGACACCCATCGCTGACACTCCCCCTCAGAGGTGGCCTTCAAGTGATAACTTCGGCCGCCACTGGTTAACACAAAGTGGCAGGTCTCCCCCACCTCGATGTGTGCTGTTGCTAAGGGGATGGTACCCCTGCACGTGTGGGCCATCTCTGCCTGAGTCCTGAACAGAACATTGAAAATCAGCTGTAAATGACGACATAAGTCCATGTTGGTGTAATGTTAAAAATCACACACTGGTTTCACATATTTATATATATTATATTAAAGCATCCATAAATTAGAAAGTAGCCTAAAAGAAAACAGAAATTTGGGTGAAAATATGGTAAATATATCAGAATAATTAAACAAATTTTCATCTATATTTCATCTATTTTGACATTCAATACGTCATTGACATTTATGCCATTATGTATTTTAAAATTAGCTAGCCACACTAGGGAATATTCCTTTATTAAATAAATATCAAATGCAGGTAATAATTTGATAAAAACCAGAGGTAAATTACTGTATTTTGCAATATGTAGAACTCTAACATTTATGGTATAGTGATAGTTTTGCTCAACTCATTTAAGGTACTAGTTTCTAATTTCAGTGTTTTGACCACATATATTTATTTATTTATTTATTTTTGTGACTTGCCAACTTATTGCCTAGAGCATTTACCTGTAATAGGAGAGCAGGCCGTTGCTGAGCACGAACCAGCGGCGCTGGTAGCCCTTCAGGTAGTTGGTCCATTTAAAGAGCCAGCCTCTGCAGGTGTCCACGCACGGCAGGTGGAGCCCCGGCAGCGTCGGGGACGGCAGACACTTGACCAGCTCGTTCATGGTCCGTCCCCCCCCCCACCCCGGGACGGAGGGTCTGGCGGGGGAGTCGGTGCACGTTCAACAGCTGCACCTTCGGCTAACTGCGCGAGAGCCAGCTGCGCCGCGCGCGGTCCTCTGCTAATGCTAGCGTTAGCATGCAGCTGTTTGATTCCGGCTGCGCCCCCCTGCTGACGAAAGTGCTGCAGAAATACAAGTATCCGCTATCAGCCGGGATGGAACACAACAAGCGTTTATGCTGCAAAAAATAAGACAATAATTGACACTGAAGAGACTTGTTAAAAAAAAAAAAGCCTGTGGATGTGAATGAGAGACGGGAGATCACGATGACGTCCTTATTACAGGATGGTAGCGTGTGTGTGTGTGTGTGTGTGTGTGTGTGTGTGTGTGTGTGTGTGTGTGTGTGTGTGTGTGTGTGTGTGTGTGACATATGGCATTTGCCACGTTTTAGATTACATAATCTCTAGAATCTCCTCTGGAGCTAGAAAATAGCATTTTAATAATGTCAGGTGTTTGGCATCATATTACAGAGACCATGGAATATTTGATTCAGATTTGAAGTTATTGGGGTTTAAAGTGAAACTTCAGTGTATATTACGGTGATAAGAGGACTAAATAATTAATTTACACACTTAAATACTTAAAAACTCCAAATAAAATCACACTGAGCAGGAAGGTTTTACTTGCTTGCATTACTTGAAACCTTTATTGAACACAGCAAAATGGTAAAATATCAGACTCTTGTACAGACAATAAGTTAAATAAATATGATTAATCATTATTAACAAACGCGACAAGCAGTATCATCAAAGAATGACCTAAGGCTTTTTAAATTTCTACTGATTACAGGGAATTTAACGCTTAAGTAAATTCGTAAGTAAATACGCAAACAGTTGAGGACTATAATTAATTTGGCATCATCACAGTCATTGGTGAAAACTTTTCAGTATACAATCATGTCTGCAAAGTGCTTTGTGTCGCTGAATGCAGTAGAAAAAAGAGCTGCGGTGTTTTCTATTCTCTGGTTAGAACTTCATGTGGACATCTGAAAGGAACCAAAAGGCTAAATCTCTATGGCACTACGTCAGGCTGATCCACAGGCTGTTCTTTACGTATGTGACACTGACACTGCCTGTACAATGTTCCTCCTCAACACCGCGGGGTGAATAATACAAAAACCAGCCTACACAACATACACAATGCAAAATCAGACATTTAAATCGCCTGACTAACACCGTTGAGCAACGTCTTAAATGTAAATAATTCACAGATTGAGCGTAGAGGTTTGCTGGGTACAGTAGTAAGGCAGTCAGCAAATGGGGGGGGGTGATGCTACAGGAGGGAGTTTTAATCCTTTGTCTGGGAGGTTTGTCATCTTTCTCACAGTGTGAAGTGTTCCAGCATCCTCCGCCGCTCTCGAGTTTGCCTCCATTCACACATGAAGCCGTCAGCGATTCAAAGCAGGCCTTCTTGTTCAAAAACGGAGGGCAGCAGCGAGAAGTCGAAGGGGGCAAACTTGACGCCGGCCCCGTGGTAGAACTTGTTCTGAAACTCCACCCTGAAATGGAGAGAGCAGGTGAGAACACGGTGAGCAGCGCGTGGGCTCGTCCCGACTGAGCCAGGTGGGTCGACATGGGCCGAGACCCACCAGTGAAGCCGGAGAGCGTGCAGGAAGGCGGATAGGCCCTCCATGACCAGCAGGATGGACACGGTCAGCACGGCAAAGACGCCAAACACGGGCACCAGAAACGCCACCCCCACCCGGGCGGTGATCCTCAGACCAGATCGCATCACCATGGCCCACAGCACCTCCGACAGCTCTAAAAGCAGAAGATAAGGTCAGGACACGCAGAGAAGCTGGGGGATGGTATCCTGAGGCGCCCACATACGAGCATGAGCCAAGCTGAGCGCCCAGAGACGCAGGTACGACGCCGTGTTGGAGATGCAGCCCAGGCAGTACTCGATGGTGTGAATGGTCTGGTACAGCAGCACGTCTGCCAAGTCAAACTGCAAAACCAGCACGACTTAGAGGAGCAATCAGACACCAGCGCCGCGTCACGGGCGCCACAGCTGACCTGCTTGGGCGCGGCTTCTCTCCGGCTCATTTCGTCGAGTCCCTCCTCCTCATCATCGTCATAGGACTGAACCGTGGAGTTGTCGTCCTCGCTCGCACGCCTCACCCTCTCATAACCCTGAGGGGCAACAGCAGCAGATTATGAGTGCAGAACGCTAAAACGAGAGCGGACGCGTAGCCTTTAGGTATGGAAACGCACGCACTCTGCATCGGTGCAGGCCTTTGCCTCCGCGGTACGTCCAGTACAGGTAGAGCGGCTTTCCTAGCAGCAGCACAGGAACCGACAGCAAGGCTACGAGGACCAAGAAGATCTGCAGTGCCGTCTGGAACAAATGTGTGTGTGTGTGTGTGTGTGTGTGTGTGTTAACAAGGTTGAA